>RXPK01001055.1:0-124853 GCA_004143645.1 Protaetia brevitarsis | reverse complement strand
GGCATCAAAAGAATATGAAATGATAATGTAACGTTGAAAGTCAAACAGTAATTTAAATTCCTAATAATAATAACAATTGTTTTCAGTACCATAAACAGCTGTTCCGGTATAAACAAGTAATTAGGCCAAAATAAAGAAATAAAAAAAAAATTGATTATTATAAATAAATCGAAGGCATAAAATATTAAAATAGAATTAGTTACATTAGAAGCAAAAATAAAAAATTGGCGCACATAACACGTTTATTCAACTTACAGGTAGGATCAGAAGATAAGGATACAGCAACTTCATTGTAAATACTCTAGGTGGAATTGAAAATAAGGTTCTATTGCGATGATGGATCGTTGCACAACAGCATTACATGATGGACTAACTGGACAGCCATGACGAGGACCAAAAGCTTACACATCCTTCTTCTTCGGACAGGTCATTTAAGATTATATCTAGGTGTTATGGAATATAAATGCCTATCACATTTCTTGATACATCCCGTTCACTGTGGATCACTTACACCGTGATTTGACCTAAGATGGAATTCCTAGACCTCGATGAATTTAAACGTACAGATCTTATAAATCTTACCACTTTACAGCCCTAAGCTCTTACAGCCCTAAAACCTAAAATGGAAATGCAATACCATGCCTCAATTCAAAAAATTGTGAAAAAGACCAATCAATGAAAAATACATTGCTTAAGGCACAAATTAAATAATAAAATAGATAAGCACATTCTCAATTGGGAAAAATGTGATACTTACTCAGATGTATAAGCGTATATTTCACACATATAACAAAGAAAGACAAGACAAAAATGGCAGAACTGAATGCCCTTCCACCTCTTTTGAAAGTAAAAAAAAGGTTAATGTAAGTGATACCAGCTAAAATTATTAATGTTAAATTACTAATTAAAGAGACATGAACTAAATGTCATTGGACATCAAAATGGAAAAAAGAAATTTGTAAAATATCAATAAAAATTATTAAAAACTGATTACTGTTTTTGATATTTGCTTAATTGTAATGTAACACCTCCGTCCAAACGTCATGTACCTTACAGGGATCATAACATCAAATCAGTTACCATGTAACCTATGTAACGATGTGATCGACAGATCCACTAGAAACACATTATGCTTGCTGTGCATATATTATAATTGATATGACTGACGCTAAAAGAGCCTTCATCAGCCGTTACTTATTTCAGCTTCAAGTACTCCTTAAATAACACAAACATACAAAAAAATGAAATCATAGAAATAACTACAGCAAAAATGAAATGATAAACACATTTTTCTTATCTAACTCCAATCTATTCGCAATATCAAAGGCGTGTGTTTATCAAGCTATCTTGCCCTTTTACGATATATTACAATTTATTTGAGAAGTTATGTCCTTTCAAAATGTTCCAAAAACGGCATATAGCTAATCAGGCGTCCGCCTTCTGCCACAATGTGTAAGGATAAAATATCAGGAGGGTTCCAATGATGGGAAAGCAATATTTATGAACCTCTGTATGGATGTAAATCTTGTGCTATGGCATAAGTAATTATAGACTCATTGGCCTCGGAATATGTGTTCCACCCTGTCCCGTTTTTTCCAGGTCACTTTTTAATTCAAAACCTAGCAAAACGGGACAAGATAAAACCAAATGTCTGAAGGTAATAAATCTGATATCATTATGTTAACGGTGTGTTTCTGTCTTCTAGGAAAAAGGAGATCAGAATAGATCTAAAAACGTCGCGGTGGAACAAGTTCATAGATATCTTAATCTAATCTAATCTAATCTACTATGTCGGCCAGTACATCAAGACCAATATTCATAACATGCACGAAAATCCACAGATATATTACACTATACTGCAAAAATCAATCAAAGGGCTTATAAAAATAGGCGAATGCATATTACAACAGCCGGGTAAAACTAAGGGCATTGCAGAACCCCAAAATATAATCAACACTGGTTTGGGAATGTATTCGAGAACTAAATAGCGTGACAGACCGCAATAAACTCACTTCACTGTGACTGCCAAGACATTTGGCGAACGAGGGAAACGAAAAAGCTGATGAGTGAGCAAAGGTGTGATCATCGGTTTCACGTAGCAGCCCAGATTTAATTATTTTAATTTAAAAAAACTATTTACACCACACGAAAGCAGGTAAAGAATTGTGTCAAGAAGTCAAGGAATACTGGAATGATAGGGAAATTCATCGAAGGACCTTCATTATAGTAAGATCGAAAAAGAAGACTGAACAAGTGCTGCAGTTCAGTGGAAAGGATTTTCGTACCGTAACAGGTCCCTTAACAGGACACTGTACACTGAAAGGGCACCAACAGGAAATTAGGTTCAACACTGGATATACCAACTGCAGACTGTGTAATGGGAAGATGGAATGATGAAAAAGACAGACAATTTCTGATAAGCCAAAAATGAAGCCAGAGGATTACCAGCCAGGGATCTGTGCAGATTAGTGCAGGATACAAAAATTAGGTTAGCGTCTTATCAAATAGGACGTCTGGATATTTTTAACATTTTCTGCAAATGCACGTTTCGCACCTTGGTTAGTAGTTGATGGTACCAAGTGCTATACTTTCTCTTTCTAGTAAACAGTACCATAATGGATTTGTTCGTTTAATTTTTGCTGTTTTATACAAAGCATCTCTTAGGACATTTTTGTTTAAAACAAAATTTGAAATGCAAAAACAATAAAGAAAAAATACTATACAAAAATGAAACCTTACTGTTATTCTGATCTTACTTCCAGAGAGGGCCAACTCTTTACGGAGAAATTCTGTAAAGCCTGTAACACCAAACTTAGTGCCAGTATAAGTGGCTATACTTGGAATAGTGGTCACGGAGTGCCCTGCTACGCTGTTAATGTTTATTATTGTTCCATCGGTTTTGTTCTCTTTCATTATTTGAATAGCCTTTTTAGTGCAACTCAAAAGTGCTAACAAATTAAGATTTACAGTGGTTTGGATGGAAGCTATATCTGCCTCGTCGAATGGTACCACAAAACCAGTTCCTGCGTTATTTATTAATACATGAATGGTCCCAACGTTATTTTTTATCCATTCGAAAGCGGCGAGGATATCTTCTTCTCGAGTTAAATCTGTTTCTAAAGCAAACAGCCTGCCTTCGTAGTTTTCTCCCAGCTTCTCTACCAAATCCTTACGTCTGGCTAACCCAACCACCTGTGATAATAAATAAATAATAAGGAGCCAAATATTTTATTTTATCAGTTATAACATCACAAGAGCAAGCAAAATAATCGAGTATACTTTCGAGTCAAAAAACGTATTTTGAGAATCAAAAAGATGGTGGGAATACCACATATTTGCGTCAATACAATTTTGAATCCTTAGTTTACATTTCATTCGTGTTAATTATATTTTAATGTGTTCCATAAAGGATTTTTAAATTCGTGTTTTTACTATGTTCACCTTTTTAATCTGATAGTTTGGCATTTTGACGTTTTGCGCCTGAAAATGGCCATATAGTACATAGTCATATTTGGTGCGAAAGATGTTTAGCAGAAAAACTGAATACGAACCATTATCATAGCTAATTTTATCTTTACCTACCATACCACCAATCTCGGGGACTTTGACTACTTTCTTTTTTATTATTTATATGGAGTCGAGAAGAGGTTTGGAAGAAATATCAGATTCTTGTGGTTTTAAGCTGTCGTTATAAATATTATAAATAAATATTATTCAAATAGATAATATATGTTTTATCATTGATGCTACCTTTGGCAAGCATCGACAACAAGAAATAACAAAATAACGCGTAACAATAAAGCAAACAACAACAAAGAACTACTAATAATGAAAATTCGACTATAATAGGGAGATTAGCAAAGACACGCTTGACACTTCTGGATCTGAAACTGACATGACAACGCTATTGCTTTGATAACTGAAGCTTTCACAGCCCACTACAAGAAATGTATTAAAATTTTGATAGCCGAGTAAATAATGGTGGATATCTTGAAAACGACTAGGAATAGGTATATGCATCCTTTATACTTATCGACGGAGAATTTATTTCTACATTGTATGGTATAATTAGAAAATATATGTTACATTTGAAAAAAAAAAAGAATTTTCTAAGGTTAAATGTGTTCGAATTGACAATCGATTTATGAACACTCTGTATACAGTTTCGTGGTTCTTTTGACAGAATTGGGTAGGAACAACTATTTTTCTTGGACACTAGTAAAATGACATCATTATCTTTAACGATTTACAAAATATGGTATGTTTTCGAAAGAGATGAAAACGTCAAAATTTTGACAAAATCGTAAATATCTCAAAAACGGTTGAATTTAGGGATAGAAAACATTAGTGAAAATTGTGTTCAAATAATCTGTAGAATTCATTAAGATAAGAAAAATCGTATGATTCTATTTAAAATAAGAAAATTGCTATCCACTTCCGGTCTAATGGAACGTTTCCGGAAGTTAAAAATATTTTCGAATGATTCTTTAGGTAGGGTTTTGTTATTAATTTTTTTTGTCGCATTAGTCTAGCTGCGATAGATCGCGAGAAAAAGATAGTGGACGAGTGGTCTGAAACACCCTGTATATATATGTGCATACACAGATCCTATAGTAGAACAGTTTTAGATTATGGTTGTGTTATATACGGAAATACCAACAAAAACAACTTAAAAAGATTGGACATAGTTCAGAATAAAGCCCTCCGCCTCTGTGTGGGAGCCATGAAATCCACAATCACTGATTATCAGTGCAATCGCTGATACATATTGGATTAAGAAAGAGTAGTCAATTCTTGCGGAAGCTTTGCGAGTTTCTTCAGATTTTGACAGTAGAACCTATACCCCGCTGTATAGACAACAATTATACTAGCTGCAGAAAGATATAAAAATCAATTTTCCACCATACACAGGGCACCCCATGTATGATAACTGATTATTCAAATTCATTATGGAAAACCAAATAAATTCATTGGTTATATTCACTGACGGATTTAAAGATGAAAAGAGATGTGGCTGTGCGTTTTATGTGCTTAACAGTAGTCACCGTGAATCATATAAGTTTGACCCAGGGGCGAGTGTTTTTACTGCAGAGGCTGTCGCAGTTTTGGAGGCTCTATTTGATGCAAGATTTACAGCGCATCAAAAAATCTCAATCATATCGGATTCTACTAGCGTCCTGATGGCTATACAGGATCAACATAAGGCAGAAACCAATTTCATAATATGTTATGAAATATGACTGGTTAACGAAAGAATCCCCTTACCTACAAGCACCATTGTATTATTGAGTGCTAATAACCGAAAGATTTGTGACTTGATTTTCCGTAGATTGTGTAGGATGAAATTTAGGTTGTAGCTTCATTTTTCTCCTCTGTTTTTCCATTCCTATGTGGGGCTTCCCTTGTTACCGATAGACCGTACAGTGTGTGTGTCGCCTAGATAGGCTCCTAGGCGTGAAACGAGTACTCCTCTGTCAAACCCCTTTGCTTTTGCTTGGTTATAAAACTTATAATTCAATTCAACCATAATTTTAATTTTAATGACGTCACAATTTTAGATTCCGAATATTTTATACAAACGTCTACTCTTACAGAAACTTTACATTTGTAAATACAAGAACAACATCAATGTAAGAGATGACTCCACTGGGCTATGATCCCGAAGGTCAGAAAAAAAAATAATATAACACGGAAAGATTTTAAATTACAATGTATACGAAAATTTAAATATAATATATACGTTTAAACGTATTAAAATTTTAACAACCAAAATAGATAAGCAAATATGGGTGTGTGGTTTTCGTAAACTGTATTTGCTATTTTCTTTATCGTGATTAGTATTATTATGTATTATATAATTATATTACATAAACTTTGTGCTAATCCTTTTTTAATACTGATCATGATACTCTTCCCCAATACAAATATAATAAAAATAAACAAAGAATGAAATAGAAAATTTATTGTTATTATTACTAAAATTAGCTACGTTTTGTCATTAATTATACCAACAGTAGTATAACGAATTATTATAATATAAAAATATATTACAAAATCATATGAAATTATTTGAAAGCAACTTACTTTCATGCCAAGAGACAGCAATTCCCTCACAATACCTGCACCAATTCCTTGACTAGCACCTGTTACTATTGCAACCTTATCAGTTAAATCAACCATTTTTATTTTACTCGAACAATCACAATCGATGCAAATACTTGGACGTTTTCGTTTAAAATAAAGTTCGTAAGTACATACTCGTTGAACAAGATTATAACTTATAAGGATCGCGTCAGTGGGGCAAGTGCTTAGAGAGAGAGATTCTCCAGTCCTAAATGAATTGCAAAAATTAAATAGTAAATATTTATTATTTTGTAATCGTTTTTTAGATTACGAATATGTTATGTTTATAAACACTATTAATTTATATATGTTATATCATATAATTATAAAACGATTACATAATATCAACATAACATGGATTTCCTCACAGATCTATTTACAATAAAAAAAAATACGAATTTTAAACTTCACGCTCTGACTCAGCCAGTTCAAACTCCAAAATAAGAGAAAAGATGTATAACAAAAACAAATTACCTGAGAAGTGTAGTAGGAAACGAGATATCTGTTTCACAAAAAGAAAAAAAAGAATGAATGGAATGAAAATTTTAAAAGAAATTGATTGTTAGTAATAACAATAATGAAAAATAGTGATAAATATAACTACCTATGGCGTCATAAATCTTACACAATTCAAAAATATCAATGTGATATTTTCGTGAAATAAAACAGATCTAATAACTGAAAGGTGGTATACCTGCAAAGATGTAAGACCATTGAACTCAATACTAACGTAACTAGAGCTCTCTTCAGCTGACCGCTGCCAAAAAGTGAAGCAAACAAGAACAACACTAACTAGGCGTCTCTGTCTCAATCTTGTTCATTTGTTCAGCCGTATTGCATTTGCTTCCACTTATTTTTTAGTCAATATTAATTAAACAAATACGGAAATTTTATAATTCTAATTTTATTTCGTCGCTTACATAATGGCTATATACTGTGTATATGGATGTAAAAATTTACATGTTAAAGGAAAACAAATCCAATTTCATGGGTAAGTGCCTTTGTTGGATCTTATTATCCGAGTCGCCCAGTAAGCAATAGTGATAATCTTTTATTTAATAAATGAATTCAAGAATTAAAATATTTTTGTTGTCTATTTTAAAAGTCTTTAAATATTTTTTTTTGCCGTTTTTACAACTTTTTATCAAAAAATAAGACTCGGATAATCGGTACTCTACCATATCTATTATCAGTAACTAAGTATATCCATACATATTACAGCTTTCCTTTCAAAAGACCAGAAATTTTAACGCTTGGGTATCTGCTATAAGAAGAAAAAATTGGCAACCTACAAAAACCAGGAATCGGAGTTACCTGAACAGGTATCAGCATCAACTAGTAGTACCGGAGGAAACAATAAAATTGCAAACAGAGTATAAAAACATTACAACAAAAGATACGCCGTAGAGACATGAAATTAAAAACTATGCAACAAGTATTGCAAGAATTGCGAGAGAAAGGTAGAATGACAGATAATTTAAATTCAATAATGGAATGTTACTTTAAAGATTTTCCTTTAGAGTTTCTTTTACACTAACATCAAAATGATCAAGCATTCACAGCATGGAGAATACAGTGACACTATGAAGGAATTTGCACAGACGATTTATTTTTGTTCGCCAAAGACTTACACATTATTTATAGAGCAGCATTTTGTTCTTCCTAATCCAAGGACCATACGTGGGTGGTTATCGAGATTTAACCTGTAATCCTGGCTTCCTAGAGGAAGTTTTAGAATACCTAAAACAACAAGTCGCAGAAAAAGTTTACATGGGAAATTGCAATTTAGTATTTGATTCAATGTCCATTAGAAAACAAATTTGTTGGGACAAAAAAGAACAAAAATTTTTTGGATAGTGTGATTATGGAGGATACATGAATTGCAATAAGGAAGATCCTGCTTCAGAAACCCTTCTATTTCAAATAGTGACATATGAAAACAATTTTAAATGCCCAATTGCTTATATTGGTGAATAAAATTGATGCTAATGTGTTATCTAAATTTTTGGAATGCTGCATAAGGAAATTACATATATGCATGTGGGATTACAATTCGTTCAATAACAATGTGATGGAACCCGTGTAAATATTCAGGCATTACATAATATGGGGTGCAAATTATTCGATGCAGACATTATTTCACGTTTCAAGCCTCCTTGTTGTGACAGTGTGATATATTTTATCTTAGATCCATGCCATATGATTAAACTTGGTAGAAATTGTCTGGCAGAAAAGGATCATTTATTCTAGCAGTGGTGCTATTCAATAAAATTTCCTTATAAAGCTAGCAGAACTTCAAGATGCGGAGGAACTTCATTTAGCCAACGCGCTAACATTTAATAATATATTTTACAAAATGAAATAATGAACGTCCGTCCGGCAGTGCAAACATTAAGCAGCGCAGTAGCAGATGCATTGGATTACTTGAGAATTTCAAAAAATACAACATTTCTAGGGTCAGAATTTATTAGAAATGTAGATAGAATATTTGATATTCTAAACTCAAGGAATCCATTTGCCAAAGGCTTTAAGCGATAAGGCCAAACAGAATTGCTTATTTTAAAGATGTATTTGACCAAACATCAATATATTTTCGAAAGTTAATGTAATAAATGAAACATTTGAATTGAATTGGCCTTCACTTGATGTATTTCCATTATAATCAAGTACAACGCCGTTGTTGTTTATTGATAATAAATAAAAACTAAATTTCAACAAGACGCAGTTTCCAAGCTGCGGAGCTCAATTGGATACTAATTTCAATTTAAATTAAACATAGTATTTCACAAATTGTACAACTTATTTCTTCGAATGCTTCTTAGCTGGTCTGATGATATCCTCTGGTTGCTTGTTTTCATTTTTAATTAAAGACTCTGTGAGGAACTGGAGCATCGTTACCATTCGTTACCATCTCGCTGCGATTTTATATATATTATATATATAGTCTTAATAGCACGAGGAAATAGTCTGAATAATCTAATTCCCATGGAAATAGGGCCATGCCTAGTCACCTCCAGCCGATTACAAGGTTCTCTATATTTGCCCCTTGCCCTAGTATTATGTTAATGCACATCAGACCATTTTAAGAAAGTTGCTTGATTATTGAATATATGACAAAGTAATTCCATGATGTATATACCAAGCAAAGGTCAAACTCACAACCCTCTAGAGTGCGGAGAAACAGTGCATTCACACATGCTTCAAAGCTTTTGATATTAACCACACATTATTCTTTTTTGTGTAACAAACCCATCGCGTCACATATCTGACGAACCCCAACACACTTATACCATAGCTAATTCGTGAATAAACCTTGTAGTAAAATTGTAATACGTGGTTTAAATACAAAATATATTTCAAAATTTCCAATTTGGTAGCAGTTTCTCTATGAGATTCTCACAGTACAGTTTCCAACTTAAATTCTCGTCGAGAGTCATGCTCAAGAATTTTACTGCAGTTTGGCGCTCTAAATTTGAACCATTGTATAATATATTGTCATTCAGATTAATTACACTACGTGTTGAGTTTTGCCAAGTCACTAATTAGTGTGTTTGCCTCAGCCTGCACTTCGGAGGAGTTCATTGTAACCACAATGGCCGACGTGACTATGACGTTAATAAATAATAAAAACAAAATCGGCCCTAAAACTGACCCTTGGTGAACACCAATTGTGACAGGCAAACATGAAGAAAAGAGCTTGTGCCATTACTCCGTGAAGGGACATTCTCTCTCCGTGTAGTATACATTTTTTTTTATTATTTTTATTGTCTTTTGCAAAAATAGAATCGAACTATAACTTGGAAGGAGCGTTCAGGCCATTAGAACAAACAAATAACAATTTTATTTATATATTTATTTATTTATTTGAATGAAAACAACGATATACTAAAAATATCAACAGAAGGACAAACAGTGTTAAATGAAGACATACATCTAATAATAGGATATATTTGATATTTCATCTGAATAGTAATAATGATTATCATTACAATCAAGGCTTAAAAGCTATTTCACTCAACTATGTTAAAGTTTAACAACATCGGCTTCCACCTCCCTATTGCAGAGACATTGTCATTCATAGGACCTCGCCAACAGGTCTGATAGTTAACTCAGTTATCTGAAAAACAAATATTTATTATTTATGTACCTAATTTACTACTGATTTACAATATTCTTTTGATTCCTGGCTTGTCGAATGTTGAGTTAATTGATTAAATATACATTTCTATTATATAAAACTTATAAATTATTAACTTGTTCATGAGTAAATAAGAAAAAAGCTAACTCCTAAGTAATATTAGTAAATTATTTATAGATTGACATACATTAAAGTATTTTGGTCGCCAAATGTAGTAGTATCAAACACAAGTGTCCTCGGCAGTGAAGCTGCTAACCGCTGTCCAGAGACAGACATTGCTGGTATCATTGGTGCAATTAACAGCACAGGGACCGCCCCTTTGGAGACCATTATGAGCCTCCCCTGGCTGGCTGGAGCTTTATGTGAGAGCGGAGGCAATGAATGCGATCCTTAGACTGAAAGCCAAGAACCTGTGGCATTCCAATTTCAGAGTGGGAGGGTACACTTATACTACGGACACGATGCTGGACGGGCCATTGCTGCAAATACCCACGGACAGCATGGCACCCGAAATTATCTTCACTGAAAAGGCGAAAATCTCCATACTAAACAGAGACCAGGCACGTAGTGAGATCACTGCTAATGATAACTGGTTCACGGACGGGTCCAAATCCAGCCAGGGCACAGGAGCTGGTATTTGTGGGTCCAGAGCCCGTACGTGGAATTACTAAGGATTCCGCAAGAAGGGAGATCTGGACCTGGTTAGATAAAGAAAGTACAAAGAAATGGGGTCGACTGAAGGTCAACTCTATACCAAAGTATATAAATAATATAATAAAAGCACTGATCCCTATGGGAGGGATGTTAGTTTCTCTAATAACCTACTCAGGCGCAGTAAGAAAGAAGTTAAAACCATTACTGGTTTGGTAACTGGACACTGTCCCCTGAAAAGGCATCTATACAACACAGGTAGGGTAAGCGAACCGTGGTGTAGAAGATGCGAACTACAGGAAGAAACGAGTTTACATGTAATCTGCACATGTAAGGAACTGAAGGTGCTCAGACAGAAATATTTCGGCAGAGATCTATTGGAGCCCTCGAAGGTTCTCAAGTTCCCACTCGGCAAGATACTGGGCTTTATAGAGAACATCAAGCTGCTCGAGTGGAAATAACAGAATTAATAGGGATGGTACAATTAGCACCTAGGTCAAATGCCCGGACATTAAGTGTCCAAAATTGAAAGTGTCTAAGATACAGACTTTACTATACTCACTTATGTATCTCCGAACAAACTTTCTTTATCTTTCATATTCTACGTACCAAAATACATCAAGGTTTCACATATTAATGCAATTTCATAATTTTATCAAAGTAGGTGTTTCCATAGCAATATCACGTGATAAGTAATTCATTGTAAATACGGCTAGGTACTTATATAATTTGTTTGAGATGTGGGAACACAAAACCTAGCCTAATAAACTGAATCCACAAATAAACAGTTTGATAACTATAATAACATTTGGATAGAGATAAACAGATTTCTTTGCGAACATGTGAAATTAAGCACGTGAGAATATCAACAAACACACTTTAAACATTGATATAATGGTGTGCAAGAATACTTACATTTATATGTGAAGATTGTGTCAGTATATATCTCACGGCAGCGCCAATATCTTCGGTATTAAGATAAGGATGTTCACCTAAAGAATGAGCCGCTAGTGGTGTATTTACGAAGCCAGGACTTAAGCTCTAAAATATATGTGCAATTCAAGTATGTTAATGCTATAATATAATAAATAGAAATAACATCTATCTTCTGTATATTATCACCAGAGGACGGAGTAACAACAGGCTCTATATAGTACGGACCACATCGAAACAACAAACGTAAGAATAGGTAACTGATCGACTAGATCCACTAGAGTACCATTATCTTTCTTGCATATATTATAACTTGATATGACTGACTGCTAATAGAGCCTGTCATCAGTCCGTTCCTTCCTTCAGTTTCAAGTACTCCTTAAAAACTACAAAATGATACAAAAAAAATGGAATATCAAAAGAAATACTACAACAAAATTGAAAGTGACAAAGCCATTTTCCTTTCATCTAACTCAAATTTATTCGCAATATCCAAAGAGTGTGTTTGGCAAAGCCAATGTTTGTCTGTTTACTAGATAGTTACAATTTATTTGAGAAGGATTGGGTGCATTGAGAAGTTACCTCCTTTCAAAATGTTCCAAAAACGGCATATATCTAATCTGACGTCCGTCTTCTGCCACAATGTGTAAGGATAAAATATCAGGAGGGTTCCAGTGATGGGAAAACAATATTTATGAACCTCTGTATGGATGTAAATCTTGTGCTATGGCATAAATAATAACAAACTTATTGGTCTCGGAAACTGTGTTCCACCCTGTCCCGTTTCGCCAAGTCATTTTTTAATCCAAAACCTAGCAAAACAGGACAGGATAAAACCAAATGTCTGAAGGCAATAAATCTGATATCATTTATGCTAACGACTCTTGAATAACCTCTAGGCAGACAAATATGGGATGATATATTACTATGTCGGCCACAATGCTACCACAAATTCAATTATCGAGGTTTTACAGAGAAAAGGCGTCGCACCAAAGCTTCTATAGTGGGTAAGAGCCATTCTGGAAAGAAGGATAATCACATCCACAATTGGTGAGGCTATCATTGAAGCGGAAACGAGAGGGGGTGCCCCCAGGGCGGGGTTTTATTTCCCTTTATTCATTACCTGGGGTATGCTAACGACCTTACGATAGTCGTTAGAAGGTGGTTTCCATAGATTCTAGTGTAGCGTATGCAAACCGCTTTAAATATGGTTGACAAGTGCTGTAAACAGGAGCATTATCAGTTAGTGCTCAGAAAGCGCAAGCTGTCACGTTCACAAGGAAAAAAAACGCTAGAAGGCTTGCAACCACTAGTGATAGGAGGCGGAAGGAATGCATATGTCAACAAGGCGAAATACCTGGAGGGTATAGTTTGACCAAAGATATATATGGAACCCACATGTCCAGACCACAACTAACAAAGCCATTACCACCCTAGGTAGGTGCAGAAAGCTGTGTGGAAGGAATTGGAGACTTAGACTCAAGATGACTGTAGTTATATACAAAGGTAATTAGACCCATAATAGCGTATGGAGCTATGGTAGCGTGGGCAAATGTATGGCAGGTGGGGCGACCAAATTCCTAAGCGGCGTACAAAGACTGGCGTGTTTGTGTCTTCTAGGAAAAAGGAGATCAGAATAGATCTAAAAAGGTCGCAGTGGAACAAGTTCATAGACCACCCCAATCCTAATCTAATCTACTCTACTATGTCGGCCACTACATCAAGACCAATATTCATAACATGCACGAAATCCACAGGGACAGATATCCATTAGCTCATACAGCTGGATATACATCACGGTGGTCAGAACCATGATCACTTACATACCTCCAGTGTTGTTAACAAGCATGTAGCAGACAACTGATATAATTGAACTTAGCAAGATATAACAATGAAAACAACTCCTACAACAGTAATGGTATGCCTTCTACATCTCCCACTTCCTCGTTAATGGGACAACTTAGAGTGCAAGAACTACCAACTGGCAGATATGCATGATTGGGATACAGAAATATTATCCATCATGTGGAAGGCAAACTTTTGGGAATGGGATCACACCACATAATTTCGGCATATCTTTTTAATAGAAATTTTGAGGTGAAAATCACGAATCGGGTAACCTAAAATCAATCCAACTACAGAGACAGATTCGGAGAATTGATCTGGTTAACAGACAGATTAAAAATCGAAAACGGGCCTGAAGCTGGAATCCACAGTGACGTGAGAAACACAATGATCAGCCTTGTAATGGTAAAATATGACACGATTTTTCAAGCAGAGATATACGCAATATTGCATTGTGCTGCAGAAATCAGTCAAAGGGCTTATAAAAATAGTGGAATGTATATCACAACAGCCAGGTAAAACTGAGGACTCTGGTAAACCCCAAAATATAATCAAGACTGGTTTGTATTCGACTGACTAAATAGCCTGACAGACCGCAATAAACTCACTTCACTGTGAGCGCCAATACATTCGGCAAACGAGGGAAACGAAAAAGCTAAAGAGTTAGCAAAAGTGTGATCATCGGCTTCACATATAAACCCACAACCTACTCTAGCAGCATTTAATTTAATTATTTTAATTAAAAAAAAAATTATATATATACACCACTCGAAAGCAGGTAAAGAATTGTGTCAAGGAGTCAAGGAATACTGGAATGATAGGGAAATTCATGGAAAGCCCTTCATCATAGTACTATCGAAAAGGAAGGCTGAACAAGTGCTGCAGCTCAGTAGAAAGTATTTTCGCACCGTAACAGGTCCCTAAAAAAGCACCAACAGAAAATAAGGTTCAAGACTGGATATACCAACTGCAGACTGTGTAATGGGATAATGGAGAACGCTTATCACATTCTGCCTAAATGTGAGGCAAAAAAGTCCAAAAAGACCGACAATTTCTGATAAGCCAAAAATGAAGCCAGAGAATTACCAGCCAGAGACCTGTACAGACTAGTGCAGGATACAAAAATTAGGTTAGCGTCTTATCAAATAGGACGCCTGGATTTTTTTACATTTTCTAAAAACTCACTTTTCGCACCTTGGTTAATAGTTGATGGTACCAAGTGCTATACTTTCTCTTTCTAGTAAACAGTACTATAATGGATTTGTTCGTTTAGTTTTTGCTGTTATATACAAAGTAGCTCTTGGGACATTTTTGTTTAAAACAAAATTTTAAATGCAAAAACAATAAAAAAAGATACTATACAAAAATGAGACCTTACTGTTATTCTGATTTTACTTCCAGAGAGGGCCAACTCTTTACGGAGAAAATCTGTAAAGCCTGTAACGCCATATTTAGTAGCAGTATAAGTGGCTATAGTTGGAATACCGCTCAGGCAGTGCCCTGCTACGCTGTTAATGTTTATTATTGTTCCATCAATTTTGTTCTCTTTCATTATTTGAATAGCCTTTTTAGTGCAACTCAAAAGTGCCAACAAATTAAGATTTACAGTGGTTTGGATGGTAGCTATATCTGCCTCGTCGAACGGTTTCACAAAACCAGTTCCTGCGTTATTTATTAATACATGAATGGCCCCGACGTTATTTTTTATCCATTCGAAAGCGGCGAGGATGTCTTCTTCTCGAGTTAAATCTGTTCCTAAAGCAAACAGTCTGTCTTCGTAGTTTTCTCCCAGCTTCTCGACTAAATCCTTACGTCTGGCTAACCCAACCACCTGTGGATAATAAACAAATAATACAGAGCGAAGTATTTGATTATCAGTTATAACGTCACAAGAGCATAGAAAATAATCTAGTACGCTTTCGAGTCAAAAAACGTATTTCGAGAATGAAAAAAATGGTTGCAAATACCACATAATTGCATCAATATAATTTCGTATCGTTAGTTTACATTCCATTCGTGTTAATCATTTAAATGAAATCGTTTAAATTTGTGGCTTTGCTATGTTTACCTTTTTTAATCTGACAGTTTGGCATTTTGACGTTTTCCGCCTAAAAATGGCTATATAGTATATCGAAACATTTGGTGTGAAAGATGTTTAGCAGAAAAACTGAATACGAACCATTTATAGCAAAGTTTTATTTTACCTATTACACTACCAGTCTCGTGGACTTCGACTATTTTCTTTCATATTATTTATGCAGTCGAGGAAGAAATATCAGATCCTTGTAGTATTAAGCTGTCATTATAAATATTATTTAAATATGTTATATATGCTTTATCAATAATACTGCCTTTGTCAAGCAACAACTTTTTAGATTTGATTTTTTCACATAGAAATGTGAAACCATACACATCAAATATAGATATACAATGTTTTTGGTCGCTGTTGTCGGAACCGTCTGACATGAAATCTCCAGAACCAGCAGCTGGTCCGTCTCTTGCTAACTCATCAATCTTTTCGTTTCCTTCGATTGCTGAATGTCCGAGCACCCACAGCAAAGTAACTTTATTACGGTCTATCAGTTCATTCAGTTCTCGAATACATTCTCAAACCAGTCTTGATTATACCTTGAGTCTTGCTAGTGCCCTCAGTATCGCCTCGCTAACGCGTTAACGTATAAAAGAGTATTATTAAAGTTTCCACTTATATATTGTATGTATTTTTGTCTTACTATACAGATAAATACTATCGACAGGTTCTAAGTTTTTTTTTTGTTTCTCTTCTTTACAGTAATTCACTCGAAAACAAATATACATTACAAAGTTAAAACTTTCTACTAGCTGTTTATGCGGCTATGGCTAATTCAGAAGTACAGATACTGCCAAAATAAATTTGTTAAATATATACTGCTATGGTTAGCAACCCATGCTTGCTGAGTGTATTTTGAGTTGCATATTTTGATTTGCCTAAAACAGCTGTTTCAGTTTACCGAGAATTTTTCGCAAATTTTATGTTTAGTTTTGTATAAAATTTTAGTTAAAGAGCTTATTGTATGATTTAATTACTTAAGTGTTAAGTTTTTTAAATTAATTCCATTCAATTATTTGTCTAGTTGTTTGGATTTTGATGCTTATTCTACTAGATTTGTCGGTGAATTGTGCGTTTGCGTTTACGTTTTTAAGAGAGGTTTTTCGTAAGAAAAACGATTGTGAGTATTTGTCAGGCCATTCTTTGTTTGATCTATTAAGTGAGTAGACGTATTTTTTCTAAATCATTGTTCCATTTTGTAATTCATTGATATTGAGATTTGATTCTGTTAAAAATATAGGCCAATCAAGAATTCTTTTCGTAATAGTGTTAGTAATGAAGTGTGCACATTATAGATATAGGATCTATTATTATTTTTGCTCGGGAAGATATTTTTTTAGTTTTATTTCTCACCTTATTTTTTAAAGAGTTAATATTTCGTTATTAATTTTTCTGATTCATTTTTAATTATAATCACCTCGGTTTTGGTGAGTAGAGCATTATTCTTGCTTTTATTTATTTTTAGTAATTTTCCAGGAAATTGTCCACGCAGTTTATTTTATTTGAAACCACGTGATTAATTGTAAGATATTTAATATCTTCCTGAATCTAATCTTTTGCTTTGCATGCAAATAGCATTGTTCTATGTAATTTAGAATCAAGTGCAGTTTTTATTTTAGCCAGAACCTTCAGTTCACGGTTTTTTCTGCACAAGTTGTAATTTAACCCATTTTTAATAATAAATTTGATTGTTAATTAGGGTCATTGGGTTGAAAATTCTGTTCTTTTATTTTAAATTTAAACCTTTACAATTTTTGGGGTAATTAAGAAAGTCAGATTTCATTCACTCACATTTTAGTTTTCGAGGTTAGATTCAAGTTATAATTCGCGAGGGTAACTCTGAGGTTAATTGTTCTTTTGCGCCTTTTTAAGATTTTTTTTTTGTTGAGCTAGCTAATTTTAATTTTTTTTTTCATTTTAAAATTCTTTAATTCATTCAGTACACAGCATTGGTTGACGCAACGCAGTATTTACCAAGATCCCTGGGCCCTTGAAGTATCTTTTTAAAAAAATGGTCTCGGTAAAACAATTTAACTTTTATTAACACAATTTTCTTTTGCCTAAATCTAAGTATACGTGGCCTGCCAACTATGTTTTGAACTCGCTAGTTGACTTCTTAATAACTTGGAGAACCACTCTGTATGAAAACTCGAATGTCCTGGACACAGCGTCACTTGGCATACTCATTATAGGACATTATAGGATAACATTGTACCGAGTCTACATCACACATCACAAGTTCGAAATTCGTGCGATCGAATGCTGTAAAATCGCATATTCGACGGGTCTAATTTCAATATTTCATAGAGTATAGTACAGAGTAATCGTCATCGTTTCTGATGAGCTACGCAATATTGATTGTTTATAGTTTATTTGTGGGTGTATATTTTGTTATAAGAACATATTTATGACGATGGTATAGAGATAGTTTACAAGTTTTAATATAGTTTTTGGTAAATAATTGATACATATGTATGCACAGATCCATAATTGGTTTTTTATTTTTTTTTAACTATGTCCCACTAATTCGACCCTTTTGTAACTTTAACATGTAGTAGCTAACCAATAAACAAATAAGATATATTTTTTTGGTAGATGTCACTTTGGGGGTTAGTATAAAAAATCACTTCCAAATAATATACTCCTCGTTTTCTACAGTTTCCGGTTCTCACAAAAATTCTGAAAAAATTATATTATAATGGAGTTTATGGACAGTCAAGTACAGTTTAAATTTCATAAAGATATCTTTAATAGGTACTGAAAAAAAAATTATGTTAAGGATTGTCATCCCCATTTTTTTCTCAAACAAGGAAAGAACCCTTCATCAGACCCTTTGCAAACCGCCCACGCACAAGTAAACATTTGATTTCTAACTATGAATAGATTTAAGAGAGCCACAAGTTATAATCATGGTTACTATGACTGCTGAATATATCTATGTGGGCACATTCAGCTAATAAAGCAATTAAAATATTCACTTTAGAAAATTGCAAATTTTGGTAGGATTTTGGGCGCTACAATAATGTATGAACAGGCCGTAAAATCATTCATAATAAAAGTGAAGACGATAGATTTCGAATAACGAATAACTGGAAAAAAATATACAACAAATATGTAAATAATAATTCAGGCTAACCTCCTCATTAGTTGAATCTATTATTCGATACGGAATTAAAATATGAGGTTATATCCAGCCTTTTATTTAAATACCCTTCAGGATCACATAAAATCAACTTAAAAAGAAATTGTTAAATAGGTATACAAATCCAACAGCTTTAAAGAAACTTACAAGGAGAAAGAAAATCTTACTAACGAGACGTAAAATGTCTATATTTAATATTTTTATTAGGCAATTATTATAACAGTGTCTATTATGATAAATTAAATAAAGCGTAGTAACTTATACCTAGTAAAAATACTTGAACACGGCAATTTTCATTTTCAGTGAAGGAAGCAGATGAATGCAAATGCGTTGGCATCCTTGACATATAAAAAAGTAAAATGTTATTATCATTTATACATATATGATATATGTATGTGTATATACAGATCTTATAATGGATCAGTTTCAGATTATGGTTGTGTTATATACGGAAATACCAACAAAAACAACCTAAAAAGATGGGCATAGTTCAGAATAAAGTCCTCCGTCTCTGTGTGGGAACCAGGAAATCTACTCCGATTAGGGCGCTACAGATTGAAGCGGTAGAGTGTCCACTAATTCTGGCAGAGAATTTTTAGCGACTAAGTATATTCTTAAACTGAAGAAACACAATCTCAGACAAACTTTAGATAAAATTGCTGACTAGCAAACTAGATCTCACTGATACATATTGGATGAAGAAAGAGTCGCCAATTCTTGCGGAAGCTTTCCGAGTTTCTTCAGATTTTGCCAGTAGAACCTATACCCCGCTGTATAGATAAGAATTATACTGGGTGCAGAAAGATATAAAAAACAATTTTCCACAATACACAGGGCACCCTATGTTATGCAAAACCAATTATTCAATCTATTTATATTCACTGACGGATCTAAAGATGAAAAGATGTAGCTGTGCGTTTTATGTGCTTAACAGTAGTCACCGTGAATCATATAACTTGGACCTAGGGGCGAGTGTTTTTATTGCGGAGGCTGTCGCAGTTTTGGAGGCTCTATTTGATGCAAGATCTACAGCGCATCAAAAAATCTCAATCATATCGGATTCTACTAGCGTCCTGATGGCTATACAGAGTCAACATAAGGCAGAAACCAATTTCATAATAGTTATTGAAAGTTTTGATTGGTGGTGGAATTAGTAATAATAATTATATGTTCTCTGTGCCTACCGGTTTCGGCTTTACGCCATCATCTGGAGAACACTGAATATCAACAATGGACACACGGGGAATGAAGAAAAAAATATAAAATTAATTTATCCTTGTGATAAAAGTCTAAAATTAAAATTACTTGAAGCATACACGATAGAAAAATATAAGGAAAACAATAACGTAATATTATTAAACGAACAATTAGAATATAGTACGCCACCTATCTTCACATATTTAAATAAACACAACAACACATCTACATGCACAAACAAAACAATCATTTAATGTTTACGTTCGTTATACAACAATGTATTAATATCCATCCATTCTTCTCATTAGATTATTCGACTCATTACAATAAAATACTCAAAATAAAATTCATATCCATCTTTTAACAAATACGCGCACTAACAACAAACACACACATACATTTTAAAACATTCACATACACAAAATGCACACATACTCAAACACAACAAAAACTATTCACATTAAACGTCGTACAAAACCTAATACTAAATTTACCTAGTTCGTTTTCAAACACATCACGCTCTTCACATATTTTAAAATAATTTTAACGTGTTTTTAGTTTCCATTGTGCATCGTCCTTGATTTATTTTATTTAAAAGTTTTAATTATTAATGTTTAATACTACAACTTGGAATGACGTAGCTCTTAGTTCCTTTTAGACGTACGTAAGTACACAAAAAAATTTAAAACCTTAATTCTATAATTAGTTAATATAATTCTGTAAATTTTCACATTCAGTGTTGTCCAGATGATGGCGAAAAGCCGAAATCGGTAGACACAGAGAAATTTAAAATAAATGATTGGATAGAACATATAATTATTATTACTAATTTTATAATGTGTTATGAAATTGTCTTTATGTTATAAAAAAAAAACATAAAGAGCAAGGTACCCACGTGGAATTATTTTAGATTAAAGGCCACAGCGACATCATTCCCAACGAAATCGTTGATGAATTGGCGAAACAATGCTGTGATAAGGGCAAAGAGTACAAGTCGGTTTTAAACATAACGGAGTTAGTCCAATTAAGCAAAACCAAAACTAAAAAAGATTGGAATACCTTATGGATGGAATCATATACTGAAAAAATGACTCACTTCGCATATATACACTTGGATGCTTGTAAGAAATATTGGTACTACGATTGCAACGTATCTAAGTACTACCGCACTACCATTGCGAGATTAAAATTTGGATTTGGTAGATACCTGGCGCACTTTCATAGACAAGGAATTTTTTTGACATCATCTTGCGCTTGCGGTGACAGCTACGCGGGTATGAACCATATTTTGTTTGTATGTCATTTGTACCAAGACAGCATTGATAAATTTTACAAAGGACTGGTTAACGAAAGAATCCCCTTACCCTACAAGCACCACTGTATTATTGAGCGCTAATAACCGAAAGATTTGTGACTTGATTTTTGGTAGATTGTGTAGGATGAAAGTTTGGTTGTAACTTCATTTTTTACCGCTGTTTTTCCATTCCTATGTGGGGCTTTCCTTTTTACCGATGGCCGTACAGTGTGTGTTGTTAAAGTCGCCTAGATAGGCTCCTAGGCGTGAAACGAGTGATCCCGAAGGCCACAAAAAAAAAATAACAGAGAAAGAACATTAGGCAAACATACACAGAATGATGTTAAATTTTAACTGTATACAAAAATTTGTATATAGCTTTTCTTTTAATTCTTTTTTTTTAATAGGGGCTGTTTTCCTTCACTTCTTTCTTTCGTCGCAAGACATGTTTATTTACTAAAATTTATATACAGGTATTCCACGTAAGGGGTTCATTAAAAGTTTATGATGTTCTACTATTTACTTACATTTGAAATTTTGGCACCATTATCTGTTCGATTGGAACTATAAATGTAAAATACCTTAACCAAAATATCACTTCCGGTTGACCGGAAATGGATGTCAACTTTGTTATTTTAAATAGAATGATATAATTTTTTATTCATTTTTGGATTCTGCGGCCATAAATACGTCAGTCTTTATTAGCTATTCTTATAGCTACATGTTGCCATTTTTGAGTTATTTAAGATTTTCTTTTTTTTAGTAACAATCATTGCCTCATTCTGAAATTAATATCTCTGTTAATACTGCAATTAGAGACTCCAAATTTTCTATGTTATGAATGTAAATATAATTCTAAGAAATGGTACGCAGGCTTCGTATTCTAATATATAGGATGTTCAACATTGAGAAACCAAGTGACGTATTTTCGAATGCAGAAAACTCAATTTTCTGAAATGGAACATCCTGTATTTTAATTCGAAATTGGGAAGTAAATATTTTATATCAGCACTCCCTACACCTATCTTTAATAGATTTTGAGATATGAAGAACTCTTTGTTGAGCAATCTAAGTAGCTCTAGGTTTAAATGTTTGTAGGTGGCTCTGAATGGGATTAATGTCAAATTCATTGTCTAACCATAAGTGTAGTGTGTGTGTATGACATCGTAATTACACTTTTTGAACAACGCAATATGAATAGAGATGACTATTCGAACCGCGACATTTTGAATTTATTCTACATTCATGGAGAATGTAATAAAGGATCAAATAGAACATGTCGTGCATTTAATGGCAAATATCCACACCCTCCACCGATTACAAAGAAGAAACTTCGAAATATTGAAAACAACTTTTTACACTCGGGAACCGTGAAAACAAAGAGATAAAATAGACTAAAATTTTGAAGATACATTAAAGCCAATAAAGACTGACGTATTTATGGCCGTAGAATCAAAAGTAAAGAAAATAATATCATTCTATTTAAAATAACAAAGTTGACGCCCATTTCCGATCAACCGGAAATGATATTTTGGTTAAGGTATTTCACATTTATAGTTCCAATCGAACAGATAATGGTGCCTGTATACAAATATTTATATACAGCTTTTCTTTTTAATTCTTTTTTTTTTAATGAGGGCAGTTCTCCTTCACTTCTTTCTTTCCTCGCAAGACATGTTTATTTACTAAATTTATATATAATGTATACGTTTAAACGAATTAAAATTTTAACAAGCAAAATAAATAAGTAAATATGGGTGTGTGGTTTTCCTAAAATTTATTTGTTATTTTCTTTACCGTAATTAGTATTATTATGTATTATATAATTATATTACAATATTACTTTGTGCTAATCCTTTTTTAATACTGATCATGATACTCTTCCCCAATACAAATATAATAAAAATAAACAAAGAATGAAATGGAAAATTTATTGTTATTATTACTAAAATTAGCTACGTTTTGTCATTAATTATACCCAATAGTTTATAACGAATTAGTCATAATATAAAAATATATTACAAAAGCATATAAAATGATTTTAAAGCAACTTACTTTCATGCCAAGAGACAACAATTCCCTCACAATACCTGCACCAATTCCTTGACTAGCACCTGTCACTATTGCAACCTTATCAGTTAAATCAACCATTTTTATTTTACTGGAACAATCACAATCGATGCAAATACTTGGACGTTTTCGTTTAAAATAAAGTTCGTAAGTACATACTCGTTGAACAAGGTTACAACTTATGATAAAGACCGCGTTAGTGGGGCAAGAGCTTAAAGAGAGAGAAGAGATTCTCCAGTCCTAAATGAATTGCAAAAATTAAATAGTACCTAAATATTTATTATTTTGTAATCGTATTTTTTTTTTTGACTGAATGACGATGTGATAATTTAGATTGTATATAGGAAAGATTACGAATATTGTTTAAATAAACATATAATCTTAAAACGATTACATAATATCAACATAACACATATCTCACAAATCTATTTACAATAAAAAAATTACGAATTTTAAACTTCACGCTCTGACTCAGCCAGTTCGAACTCCAAAATAAAAGAAAAGATGCAAAATAAAAACAAATTACCTGAGAAGTCTAGTTGGAAACGAGATATGTTTCACAAAGAAAAAAAAAACAATGAATGGAATGAAAATTTTAAGGAAATTAGTAACAACAATAATGAAAAATAGTAGTAAATATAACCACCTATGGCGTCATAAACCTTACACAATTCAAAAATAAACAAGTGTGTATGATATTTTCTACAAATAAAACAGATCTAATAACTGAAAGGTGGTATACCTGCAAAGATGTAAGACACATACAAATTTTTATTTTGGCAGTAATGCATCATCTCTGGCCTTCTATAGTCAAATTCGCAGCTACAACCTGCTTTAAAAGAAAAATCAATTTTGATTCCATACTATTGTTATAAACTACATATAACCAATTCCACGTTTAATGATTATTTATTTGTCTGAATACTAAGAAGTTCAGAATGATTTTTTTTGATATAATTGAAACATAGGATTATTATAAAACCTAAATGCATTGATCTAGCGTTCCTATGATTTGATTTACAATTTTGAGATGTTATAAATGACTTTAAAATCTCCCAAAAAAGCAATTTTCTCTATGGTAAATGCAGTTTGTATTTTTTTTCAAAACAGCAAAATATGTCATGTGTTACATAATATTACAAAATATTAACAGAATCTCAACACGTGTATACAACAGCACAAAATCGTCACTCACGGTCATGCTAAAAGTGATTGACGACATCTTCGAAGCGAGAGATAAGAAGGAGTGAGACATGAATAAAGACTTTGACTGCGTATCTCACAACATTCTATTGCAACAGTTATGGTATTACGGCATCAGAGGAAGTACGTACGAAATTATATTTAAACAGTAGGAAGCAGAGAGTCTGGTGGCAGAATATACAGTCCAATACGAGATGTGTTAATGTTGGAGTTCCGCAAGGATTCATATTAGGTCCTCTACTGTCTATTATTTATATCAGTCATATACCATAAGTAATATTCGGAGCGGTAAAGCCATTTTTTATGCGGACACAACCTCCATACTAACAAGAAGTATCACGAATGAAGTGAAATACATGCGAATGGATGCACTAAACACAGCCGAGGTATGGTTCAAAACTAATAAATGAAAACTAAATTTCAACAAGACGCAGTTTCTAAGCTGCGGAGCTCAATTGGATACTAATTTTAATTTAAATTAAACATAGTATTTCACAAATTGTACAACTTATTTCTTCGATTGCTTCTTAGCTGGCCTGAGGATGTCTTCTTAGGGACGAAACTGGTTGCTTGTTTTAATTTTTAATTAAAGACTCTGTGAAGAACTGGACCATCTTTACCATTCTTTATCATCTCGCTGCGATTCTAGACTCTTAATCTACTATACGCGTTCTATAAAATCCAGAAAGCCTATTGGTTTAGAAATCAAATCTGTATTTGTTTGTTCCCTCCATAGACAAGATGAAACATTTAGATGGCCATTCAACGTACGAGAAGGTACATCAACTTGAAGGCAGCCAATTTGATCTACGACAGGGCCGTACCGTTGCCAGAGCCGCACTAACAGCTATTTTTTTTTAACATTAGTTATTTATGTTTATTTTGTTAATTTAAAATAGTTGTTTAGGTATAAATGTACTGTAGAAAATTGATTGTGAACATACAATATTTAACCAAAGTTTTTTTTTTTATGTTAAGTTGAATGAACAGTTTATATTTATTACCAACATAAATAAACATATTAAGTAGACACAAAAGAATAAACTATGTATGGACCATTGTACGTTGCAAAATATTCATTCAATTTAGAAAATAAAAGCATTTAGAGACATTATTAAATATTTTAATCCTCATAGCATTTTATTTATTTTACATTCTCATCATACTTGATATTTTGTTAAGTTATCTTAATACTCAACAAAGCACTATTAGTACTTATATAGAGTTGTACTCTATAAATTTAGACTTCAAAAAAAAAAAACATCAAAAAACAGTCTTAAATAAATTTTATTGATAATTGTGATAAAACAATATTATTTCTACATTATTCGCTGCCTGTATAGGTAATTACAAATTGATGTTAATTCTTACAATATTTATATAAGCATTAGGTACATTGTAAAAAATATAAGGAATATTCAAAATGCGTACATTTTTAATATAATATGATATAATATAAGTAATATAAGTCAGTAAGAAGTACATAAAACTTAGAGCATTTCAAAAAATTTCGAATATGTGCCTGGCTATTCTCTGCAGAATACATTTTTATATCAAATAACGAAGTACTAAAAAGCAACTATTAAAAATTCTAATACCTCAGCAAAAAGTTGTATTTGTTTTTATATACACTACAAGCTTTTACTAAATGTACAGCATTTCAAAAAATGTTGAATATGTGCCTGGCTATTCTCTGCAGAATACATTTTTGTATCAAATAACCAAGTACTAAAAAGCAACTATTAAAAATTCTAATACCTCAGCAAAAAGTTGTATTTGTTTTTATACACACTACAAGCTTTTACTAAATGTTTGTTGCTTTGAAGCATTTGACTACACCTTAGAACAATAATATTCTTGAAACTTTTCTCCGTTTAGAAGCCCATAGAAATGGTAGGTATAATAGATATGGGTATATACAGTGGAACCTCGTTAACCCGGATCAATTGGGACTAGAGTCGATCCGGGTTAACAAAAATCCGGGTTACACGCACACTAAGGTAATAAAAATAAATAAAATAAGACAGTATTTATAGAAAAATGACTTCATTTCGTAGATAAACAAATACACACACACAAAACAAACCTAACAATTATATTTTTAAATTTATTTTAAACAATAAAGACAAAACTATTTGGTACAACGCGCATTTCAAAAAAAAAATATGGGTCAAAATTGATCCGGGTTATCCGGAGATCTGGGTTTACGCGGTCGACTTAACGAGGTTCCACTGTACTATATTTGAGACAAACCCATGCAAAATTATATTATTCTCCGGTGGAATTAATCTTCTTGCCATTTTACATTCAGGATCAGGCCAATCTTCTATCTGGAAATATCAGGAAAATAAATTCCTTCGCCTATATCACAAAATAACACTTTCTAATAGAAATTCCAATATTTGGAACCACTTTTGAGCGTTTATAATTACTTTAAAATAATATATATGTGGAATAAACAATAAATAAATATTAACATATATTTTCACAATAAAAAAAAATGTAAACCAGGTAAACTAAGCATATTAAAGTAATCAATATTCATCTACTCTACAACTTAATTAACATAAATAAGAAATAAACCTTGCTTGCAGGTAACCTCAAAACCATTAAATTATCGCAATCATGAATTGCCCAATACTTGCAGCTTTCGGGTGGCTAAAATACAATTATTGATCAGTTCTGTTAAACAATATTTTATAGATCACACAATAACAAAAATCATTTAGTCGATATTTCAACTTATAAAGTATTATTTCTCGGTTAGGTATGTTAATAATCAGGGTTAATATTAAAAAGTTAAAATACGAGCATTCTGCTGTGGAAACATAACAACATGACAATATTCTGCTGATGTAAAGCTTCGTTTATTAAACTAATCCATAATAAATACACGCCGTCCCTTACATTCTGAGGGACCTCGTATAACAAAAACCGGATCACCAATTGTCTATCTCAAGCTGTTTGCTCATGCGTTCTCCTTGCCCTATTTTATCTTGGTAGAACGAGAGCGAAATGAAGATTGTCTGTAAAACAATATAACTAAACCACCCCCTTTAATAGAAAATTTCTCAAGCGGAACAGAAACTAATTATTAGGGATTTAATGGAAAGGGATCTGGTCTTTTGTTAAAAGTATTTCCACTTTAATCCTGACACATTCACCCAAAGAAATCCTTATTCCGGCACCGAAAGGCTTACTATGCTTTTTAGGTTTGTAATTATCACTAATGTTGAGACATGAAAGCATTTTCCAAATATATGTATATATTACAATGGCAGTAACAAAACAAAGACAACAATAAAGATAAAAGTAAAGTATAATTCAAAATAATAGTGATAATGATGATATAAGATAAGTAAATGGAAAAATAGACAAGGTATTAAGGTGAATTTATGATTTATAAATTCCTATACAGAATAAACCCATTCACCACCAATAGTTCACGCACATAGTGCTGAAAACGTAGGCGTGGAAGATTTTTCAAATGTTTGACTGTTGAAATAAAGTTAATCTAGATTTGGGCAGCGCTAAGACATTTCTACACATAGTGAAGATAATGATAGATGATATGTCTTTATTAAGTTAAAATTTATTAATATTATATAGGCATAAAGTGCAAGGTTAAGAATTAAGATGCAATGTAAAGTTAATAATTTATAAGAATAAATACTTGTTCACAGATATCGAAAGCTTTTAAACCAATTAAACTATGAATAGAACTATGCTGACGACAGATGAACATGTTTTTAGCCAGGGCTGATTTGCCCCAAAATATGATTCCGTAGCTAAGCCTACTAAAAAAAGTAGGCATGATATATATTAAGTAACTGCTGGCGAGAAAACACTGATTTTAAATTACGAATTGAAGACCACAAAGTATTTAACATGGAAAGCAAATTCTTACAATGTACTTTCAACTAAAAATTCTTATCAACCCAAATTCCCAAACATTTAGTTTGTTTCGGATCTAGTAAGTTACTTATTATTGAGTGTGAGAGATTTAAGTAAAAGTCATGTGCAGGTAGTAGCTGGTAAGGAGGAAATCATATGTAAGAACTTTTATTTCGTTGACATAAAGTTTATTGATTGAAAACCTTAAAGATGCCAAGCCATTGCAACTATTGCACAACCTGTTGGCACCTTTGTCGGCAACTACCAAGACAAGATCGTCTGCATGCATAGTAATGGAAGGTCTATCAATATTTCGAAGCAAATCATTAAGATAAAGTAGTAAAAAGTACTGTTCCCAAAATTGAACCCTGAGGAACTTCCACATCATTAGGAAAAATCTTTACCACAAAATTATTAATGGTGTTGTTGCTCCTGTATGAGATATTAACGCATTGCGTTCGGTCTATCAAGAATAGATGACTCTATCCAATTTAAGGCATCCCCTCTGATACCGTAAGCTGGTACTTTATTTATTAAAGTATAGATCTTAAGAAATATTTGTTTTCATTGTATTTTTTTTAATATATATTGTTTTACTCCTCAGTCTTGAGTTATTGTCATCTCTAATCCCACAGTAAAAATACCCCATTTTAGTTTCAAAAAGCTGATCAATTACAATCACATCAATAGGCAATCAATTTCGCTCCCATTAGCGAGGAGTTGCCTAACGAAAAGGGACGAAAATGAAAACACGGATCCTAAGATAACAAGAGAACTTGCAAATTCCTTTTCAAAGAGTTTAAATTAAATTTTGTTATTGCAATATACATTCCTCGTTTTAGCAGAATTTAACATGAAAGTTAGTGTTGCATTTTTATTATACAAATACTTTCAACATTTGAATTTTAACGGCTATTTGTCTAATATAACTGAACTTATAAATTAAACACATTTTTTCTATTACTACTTACTTTCGAAATGGGCTAGAAACAACAATTTAAACTGCAAACTTCTTGTAGACCCCTCACCACAAACTGCACTAAACTGGACGTACGTTTCAATAATAAAGCTATCATCATCAGCAGAAACAGTTAAGTTAACTTTTTATATTCCCCGTCCTTCTTTATTTTACATTTGGGAAAAGTTGTATGCCAACATAAAACAATATTTATTCCAGTCTACAGAATATCTGCTCAGATTATCTGCATGATCGGCAAGTAATCTTGGTTGCTTTTCTCACTTGATTTATAACAGTTTTGTTTACTGAAATACAGAAATATCTTAAAGTATGCTAGTAACAAAGCAATGGAAGAGATTTTATTTAAAAAGTTGTTACTGCTTATTGTCCTGAATATACACATAGAAATTTTAAAAATCGCATAACGTCTATAATTAAAAATTGAATTTTGTTGTACTTTGTAAAGTACTAAACACGTATTTTGTTGTACGTACTGCTGTGTACTGAAGGTACCAAAGAAAATGCAAAATGAAAATTCAATTAACTAGCTCAGCGGATAAAAATAAAGGGCACAAAAGAACAACTCAGGGTTACTCTCACAATTAAACCTATCACGAAAAGTAAATTGCGGGTGAAAGAAATCTGACTTTCTTTAATTACCAAAAATTGAAAAGGTTTGATCTCAAATAAAGAGAACAGAATTTAGAATGACGTTAATAATCATAAATTTTATTATTATAAAAAAAAGAAAAAAAAAACATTTAGATACAATTTGCAGGAAAACAAAAACCATGAGCTTAAGACTCTGGCCGAAATCAAAACCTGCTAAAGACTCTACGATTACAAAAGGACAATTCAAATCCTTTAACAAAGCAAAAGACAAATTTGTTTTCACAAAAAATCCGCGTGGTTTCAAAATTAAACGAACTAAATTAATTTAAACGTGGACAAAACAAGTAAATTTACAAAATTGAAATTTAAATACGAGCACAATGCTTCCAATTACTTAAACCGTGGTGAGTAATTATTCAAAACTAATCAGCAAACTAGAAAACGGAAAAATTAACTCTTTAAACTAAAAAAAACTTCCAGAACAAATATAATAACTGATCTTATATCAAATTTGTGTACACAATAATATACTAACAATTATTATTTAATGAGTTCCTTGAAGGATGATCAAATTAAAAAATATAAACGAACAAATCTTTAAATAAAAATGAACTACGAAAAATGGCAGCAATGAAAATAAATTTAAATGTACTTACACGGCATCGTTTAAGTAACTGGCGCCTCAAAGGGATAACCGTCGTATACATATAACAAAACCTGCGTGCACTCGCAACGCACAAACGCAAAGAAAATTTCTAGAATATACATTTGAACAACATATGCAATACTGGTGAACGCAAAATGTACAACTGAATGAAATTAATTTAAACAACTGAACAATTAAAAGAATAAATAAAATCAATTCAAATAACAAAATCTTGTCAAAATAAACAAATAAAATTGTGGAAACTCTTACGCGACATTGATAAAGGTAAATTGGAATGAACAAGAAAACAAATTTGAATTTCCGAAAACCGGGGTGTTAGACCGCAGCAGTGCTTATTTCATTTGTAATATGGAACGATCAATATTTTTGTTCTTCTAGTTTGTGAAGTCTTCTTCTTAATATAATCTCTTAAGTATTAACATTATTTCGTAATGATTTTGGAACAATATACGATTGGAAAATATTTAAAAAAAATGTTACACAAAACTGTGAAGGTTATATAAGAATGCTAAGTTATGCAGCAAATCTTTGCAATTTGGGAAATTCAACATACAGTACAAGTCATGAAGCGTGAAGACTGACAAAAGCAATAAAACGGTGATTCTATATAAGCGAGAATACAGAGAAAAAATGAACACTTTTAAGGACCCTACACCGTTTTTTCAAAAGAGAATTAACTATTATATTGTTGCACTAAAAACAATATATTTCCGAAAATGACCATAAAAGACTAAAAAATTTACATTCTCAGGCGCTTTAAATGTATGGGCTACCAAAAATCCATAAAAAAAAATAGACCTTTTATGCCGGTAATATCTACAATAAATTCCCCGACATATAAATTATCTTTTTTTAGCAATATTTTTAAACAATTTAAAAGAGTTTTTTAAATTTGCAATCACATATTCTACAATTTATCTCTAAAATTAAAGATGTTCTAGTTGTTGTAGCAGCAGGTTATACTACAATATCCTTAGATATACAATCATTTTTTACGAACATCCCAAATTGTTTTTTTTTTTAATTCTCAAGAAATAGAAAAGAAATAGCAATCATTGAGAAACTATAAATATACTTTTTGACGTTTTCATTGAGGAAATCAATTTAATTTTTGGATTTAATTATTTGGTTTTGATAGGTAAATGAAAGTAAATGGTCCAATTTCTCACAAATTCATTTCAGGTCACCTGAAGATGTCTCTTAGCGGATGAAACTGGTAGTCGTCTTTAAAGAATTTGTGAGAAATTAGACCATTTACTTTCATTTACCTACTGCAATTTACAGAGTCAGAAAACCGTGGATTATATTTTGTTTTTGGCAGATAATTTTCATAGGCAGATGTTTGGATACTGATGGCCGATCCCATTAGTTCGATTTCAGCGGATATAGTGACTTCAATTTTGTTAAAATTGGAATCGGATTTACTTTATCATTGGCGTCGATTTACATGTACGCGATTCGTTTTTGGTTGTACCCACAGATAAGATAAATGATTTTTTTGTTTACGGTTAACTTACTCAGAATAAACAGAATAAAATTCACTGCTGAGGTTCGGGAAAGTGAAACATTTCTCTTTTTAGATGTTACAGCTATTATTAATAATGATGGGATTATCACTGATTTATATTCTAAACGAACCAATTCAGAGAGGCTATTAAATTTTGGTTCTAAACTTCCATTCCACCCGAAACACAAATTAAAAAGAAATTCTCACTTTATCTGATGCAAGTTTTCATGAAAAAAAAATTAATAGACAGAATTTTCAGAATTTAACAATATGAAAGATTATAATTGACAAATTAAATGTGAGAAAAGTTGTTTACAAAATTAATTGTAATAAAGAGGTTAAATAAGAGTAAACAAACTCGTTCTTTCGTTCATACAGCAATTTAATATATGATGGCCAGTTTCGGCTTTTAACAGCCATCTTCGGATCAACGTCAACAGGTAAAATTGTCAATCGTTAAGTTAAAAACACCAAACATGTCAGTAATTTACGTAGATACAAACATTCATATAATAATAAATTGAACATAAATACACATTAGAAGCAAGAATAACTATTTCAAAAGTGAAAAATACAATTGATTTTAAATTATGGAAAACGTGTCTATGTGTTATTTATTGCAAAATAAACTGCGAAAGTAATTGTAATAATTGCGATAATTGCTACATAGGTAAAAGTTCTCAATTACTACAACAAAAAAGAAAAAAAAAAAACAACACAATTATAATATTAGTACTATTAAAAAAATCCACAGGTTTATCTGCTCATGCCATAACCAGCGGTTACACTTTCAACATTCATGAACCCACTGATATAGCTCAGCCTAAAACCTGAAGGCTGAAAGCGCAGCCTAAAATCTCAGACTGAAAGCTTAGGCTGAAAACTCAATCCAAAATCTCAGCCTAGAAGTTTAGGTTGAAAGGGCAATCTAAGAGCTGAAGCTAAAAGCTCAGGTCGAAGGCTTACGCTAAAAGCTCAAGCTGAAGGATCAGCCTAAAAGCTTAGACTGAAAGCTCAACCTAAAAGCTCAGAGTAAAAGTTCAGCCTAAAATCCTGGGCTGAAAGATGACCCTAAAGGCTCACCCTGAATCTCAGCCTTAATACTCAGGCTGAAAGCTCAGCCCAAAACCACATTGAACCTAATTTTAAAGCTTTCATCGGAAATGTTCCATATAAAATTAAATAAAAGGTAATTTTCAAAATGACTTGAATAATATATGTAATGTTATATTTTATTAGAGAATCATACTGTATAACAAATTTGTAGAAATGCGCATGTCTTCTGTTTAGCCGTTGTTTGTACCTTTTTTAGGAGAAGCTTTAGTTTTTGTAGTACTTGCTTTGCCTTATCGTACAAACATACATTACATTTCCACATAGATATGTATCAGCTCAGCCAGTCAGTTCAGGGCAGTATCTTCAATTTGTATGTCAACCACAATCATTGCCCATTCATTGCCTAAAATTCATTCAGCTTTATACGAAGTCTCATTAAGATGGGTAATTATTTTTTAGCACGTTTAATAAATAGTAATTTTTATTTGGATTATTTAATGGTAACTTTTTATTAAATTATACACTTTCTAACAGTTTAATTAAGTATATTTTTTTAGCTTGATTAAGTCTAAGGTTTATAATAATAATAATATATTTATTTCCGACAGGCGGAAGCCCAAATACAGGAAAGTTACATAATTAAATCTTAATCTTAGCGAATATAAATTAAACAAATAGACTATAAATTAATAATAACTCCTCTTATTTTACCAAAAGTGTCGTAATACACATAGTGGCTACCGGAGACTTAACTAAGACATTAGTTCTGTTTCTATTACAATAAAACATACATTGGTAACGGGTTTGAAACCTTGGAACAAGAAAATTAATTTTCTTCAAAAGCCAGGAGCTATCTATATTATTATTTAACAAGCCAAATAAAAATTTTATATTTTGTATTATCCGTCTCTTTTGTAATGACACAAAGTTAAATATTGATAGCTATAAATGCTATAATCTATCCTCCTGTCTGCATAAGCACCATCAATTTTGTTAAAATAAGTATTTTTAAAATCTTCTCTGATTGCCCTCAATGGTATTGGATTATTATCTGATAGATCGGGTACCAAACCAAAGATGCGTACTCAAGTTTCGATCTTTTGATAAACACCTTACATTTTCAAGATCGCGACAGTTTCTTCATATAAAACGATACATTCGATAAGCAGCTGCAACTATGCAATTTATGTGATTGACGAAAAAGAGTTTACTATCAAAGGCAACGCCCAAATCTTTAACAGTTTCACATCGATTGAGATCTTCATCATTCAAGCAGTAGGAGTGGTTAATACAATTCATTTTTCTTGTGTAAGTGACAACTTTACATTTATCGATGTTGAGGTTTAAATGTTTAGACGAAACTTCGCACTTTAATCAATATAAATAATCTGAATCCGATTTGTGCTCTGTTTTTGGCAATTTATCTTTGATTTTAATCCATATTTACTGAAGAGCAATACACAGGAATCTACATAGTCTTAGTATTCAAACAAACGGGTATGTGCATTCAATCATATTCGTTAAAATGGATTTCATCGTAAGACGTAATCGTTTCCAACCCTTTTGTATTTATATTCTACATCACTAATTGTCACGTCGGAAAATGCCCCTAGACTCGTTTTGTTTTCAACTTACCTTTTAATGATCATTTTTTGGAGAGTCATCGGAAAATAATTTTCGCGCAAATAATCGAAAATGAAATTTTAATTCCCGTCGTTTATAGAGGTATGCCGAAACCCCGTTCAGCATTAATGAAAGCGGAGGTTATTTCATTTAATTACGAAGTTTCTGGGACATCCTCTTAAAACATAAACACGGAGCTTGCCCAAACCGGAAAGTTTAATTCGCAATAAATACCGATCTCCTTCGGTCGGCATAAAACGGTTCCTTCATTGGTGACCGCATTGTTGGCCATTTTTATTTACGATAATATATCACACACATACAGTTGCTATGTTTTAAATGAGATATATCAAGGTATTTCTGTAGGCATTGTCAACCAAACATTATGAAAGAAATCGTTAAAGATTATTTTTATTTATTTCTGCTTTCTTTCTATAAAACTTATATTTTGATTTATTATTACTGCATTATGAGCGCCTTTTGTTTTCTATGTTTCCATATTCCTTTTGTTTTTGACGTTATCCTGTAAGTGTTTGTGTATTTACTTTTTCTGGAATAAACGTTTATTTATTTATTTATTTATTTATTTAAATACACTCTAACAGGCTGTTTGTATTATTTAATAGATTTTTTTTAATTAAATAAATACCAATACTAAAAGAAATTTTAATTAACAGTGCGAGGAAATATGCTGTTTTGAAAATAAATAATGAATGGAATACCTCATATTTTTTCTTTATCACGGCGACTCACTAAAGGAATTTCCTAAACAATTAACAGACAAACTAAAGGAGTAAAGGTATAAAAAAAAAGAATAGGCCTAAAAAGAGTAGAACAAGAAACATATTTTTTTCTCTCCTATTTAACAAAAATCGCCGAAAAATACACGAAAACGATATTGATTTTGTAATAACCAACCAGCTTTCAATAATTGCAGCATTATACGCCAGAAACGATTTCTAACTGGAATATTCGTGGGAATTGGATTCGATTATCACATCCTATATGCATTCCCCGTCTCCAATTCGATAATTTCTATCCTGGCTATGTCCTGGCTAGTCCGCCTCAAGGGATTCGCCTCAATAGTTTCTATAATTACGGATTGTAAAATGGAGAGTGGATCGTAAGGATAACGTATTTACATCGAACTCCAGATTCATATCGGCTTCTAACAATCAATTCATTTAAACTATAAGCAAGCTATGATTGTTAGAAGCCTAGAATATGCATGGAATCACCGCTACTCCTTAATATCTCTTGGAATAATCTTCGCACTCTCCAATTATTAAAATTATATCAATACTTTCTGCTTGAGAGTAGTTTCTCATTGTATATAATTAAAATGCTTTTTAAATAACCACGAACAACAATGATGAGCAACTGATAAGTTCTGTTATTGTCAAATGACTTTTGTGTATAATGAATAAAAGCGATGCTTTTGTCTAATCCTACTTTTGAAAACGAATTGAATAGGAATTAATATTTGAAATAGAAAATTCTAAATTACTAAGAAACTATAACAGATAGGTATAGGAAGCATTAATACAATCTTAAAGAGCGTTGAAATTAGAATCTAAATAAGGTAATAAATACAGGACGCTCCATTTAAAATAAGAAAGTTATTTGCCTTTAAGAATAGCGAAAATTAAAAGTATGTTTTTGTTCAGCCTGTATAATTTTTTTGCATTACTTTTATTTTATTATCAAGTCTAATGCTTTAGTTAAAAAATAAATTCAGTTTAAAATATCTAGCTTAAATATGCATGACAAGCATGCCTCTTAAATGTTGGTCCACATTTTGAAGAATAGTTAATTATCTCGTAAACGAGTTGAGTTAGATATAAGAAACCAACTTGCCTTTATTTAGTCTGTACTATCAAAATATGTCATAATGTACAGTGTAATATTATTTATTTTTTCTCAACTTTAGTGTGTAATTTTTCTTTGAGTCACTGTGTATACTTCAAAATAATTTTGAAATGTGGTCCTTCTGAACCTGTATAATCCTTAACCAAAAACTATTGAAAATATGTTACCACTTTTTTTATATAAACCGAGGCGAATGTAGTTCCTATCTGTATATAAGGCCATTATTACAATGGCGATTTAGGGATTAAATATGGCAAGGTTTGTTTATTTTTTATTTATATCTATTGTAAGTTTAAGCGAAGTTTAAACCGAAGATTATTGATCTAAGGTTTAAACCGCGGTTGTAATAATACTATTACTAACTAACTAAAATGATACCGACACAAAAAATTTAATGCACACAAATTTAGGAGCAATCTTAAAATCTTATCGGGAATACTTACCTACCTAAATATAAATACTAACGTATTTTCTTCAGAATTGCATATATTTAGTTTTTAAACTGCAAGTACTTACATGGGTTACTTGTTTACATTTTCCCACCTAACTTACGCAAAATTATTCAGGTGTTTTTGTCATTTTATATCGATGAAACATAACACAAAACAGAGCACATGTGTTATTTAAGCGAAGTTCGTCGAGTAAAATATAATGGATATTCTAAGCATAAGCCGACGTATTTTTACAAAAAATGGGAAAAACAGTTTTTATTATTTTTACTTGTTTACCTAAGCAAATGGTTTTTCTTTTACTTAAAACACTATTATGATGTATTTTTCAGGAATAATTCCCTTATTATATTTATTATTTCATTTTCATAATTTTCACCCTAAGTAAGATATGAATGGTAGTTCATTTTGATTTGAAATACTATAGTTATTATTTTGCAATGTCATCCTAGAATAATACTACACTTTATTACTATAATTAATAAATATTAAATATTCTTGAACCCAATTTTTATTGCGAGGATGTGTCTAAACCGTAAGTCCGAATGCGACAGCCCGCTACATTTAATAATCGATCTTCGACGGCCGTCTGACTCACACGCTTACCAACCGTGATAGTGGGAATCGCTTCCCCCACACTGCTGAGCACTGACATATACTGATGACGCGTGACTCGACCAACCAGCGGGCAGCGGGTCAAGATACAGCTGGGTCCACTTCAATGTAATTTTTGCATATACTGCGACCACCCCCTCCTCCGCTAGCTCCACTGCGGAAACCTACAAAAGTATTAAATCGGTGCCAAACTAAAAATGTGCCCCAGTTCGCTGCTTGTCTGCATAAATAACTACAAAGCGCCTTTCGTCGCATCAAATCATGGGAATCGCGACGTGTGTGTGTTGTTTACTTGTGTACGTGTATTTATCGGTGTCTTTACAGAAAATAAAAGTTTTTTAATGATTAATTTCTGATTTGCAATGGTGGGGCCACGGCCCTCTGACTCATTAAGAGGAGCCGCCCTTGCTTACAAATAATATATTCGAAACAAAATCCATTCTTAATAAAGCAATAATGTATACAAAAATATATTATTTTACTAGAGGTTATAGCAGCAGGAAATGCCTAAATGAAGACATTATTTAGCAGCAGTCTTTTGTCATTATCTTTTATTTACAGTACTATTTAATATGTGTGGCATTCCGTCATAATTTCTACTCTCAAAAGAGGTTCCTTTTTAAGAAAATCTCTCCGCTGGGAATCGGACTCATCTTTATTTGCAGGCCACAAAGTTATTACGTTCGAGGAACACTTTTTATTGATAATTAACTATTTATTTTCAAATCAGCCCGCTATAGTATATCAAATGTAAAATAACTTAATACCAACAGTACCAATATAAATTGATTACAGTTTGCAAGCTGATCGACGTTTCGTTGAATCTAAGATCAGGTCATAATGAAATTAATTTGTGAAAGCAAAAAAAAAAATAGATGTATACATAAATCCAGAGGTATGTAGGCGCCGTGGCTTAGTTGGTTAAAGCGCCTGTCTAGTAAACAGGAGATCGTGGGTTCGAATCCCGCCGGGGCCTTATATTTGCTACGTACACGAGCAACTTTTTTTTTATAACCACGAAGCCAAGGAGTCTGCCCAACCCATAAAATATACAGTTAGTAGGCAAAACATTAAATAGGAGATAACATCGCCAGCATTTCCAAGCCTTATAGGGTAGGTTGTACAGAACATATTCAAAACAAGTAATATCAGACAAAAAAAAATAAATTTGTTGTTTTTTTATTATTTTCTTTATCTTGAAACAATGCGGTATTACGAATAATAAAACTTAATAATAAAACTCCATAATTACTCCACTCGCTAATGGCAATATGAAACCGCCTTGTACTCAAGTCAGTGATTTAATTAATATTAAATTTATCTCCATTAACGTCATTGGTATGAATATGTCTGTGATCTAGGCAATGCATGTTGAGAAGCTAAAGTTTTTTTTTGCTTTATGACTTAAAGTTTCCATTAAATTAATAGATAATTTTTAAAAAAAAAATGTCTTTTTATAGCAATTATGCAAAAAGTCAAAGGTTTGACTGAAGCATACTATAGTATTTTTTTCTGACTAATTAGTTCCAAACATTTAACAATTCAAAGCTCATTTTATGATCTTGTCAGTTGTACTCGATCATGCGTGCAGGCAATGCATTACTCTTTATAATAATAAATTGATCTCTATGTTTAAGCTTTTACTTTTTCGTAAATTGCTTTTGTAGATTGATAAGGTTGTTAAGCGGAAGCGTTCCTACAAGCCCTCCTTTAAATTAAAAATTATTAGAAAACGTATTTTCAAAAACACAACAACTCCTCCATAACTAATGAACAATTCCACAACTCTTCAAAAACGTCACGGAAATCCCTCCAAAAAATTACTAGAGGAAAACCCCTAAAAAAGCTCCTCAAAAAACTTCACAAAAAAACTCCTCAAAGAAAGATCCTCAAAAAGCTCCTCAAAAAATCCTTAAAAACTCATCAAAAAAGTTCAACAAAAAGCTCCATAAAACCTTTAAAAAAAACTCCTCAAAAAAACTCCACAAAAAAGCTCCTCAAAGAAAGATCATTAAAAAACTCCCCAAAAAATCCTTAAAAGCTCCTAAAAACTTATCAAAAAGTTCAACAAAAACTCCATAAAAACCTCAAAAAAGCTTCACAAAAAGGCTCCTCAAAGGAAGATCCTCAAAAATTTCCTCAAAAAATCCTTAAAAACAAAAAAAGCTCCTTAAAAATAATTTTCCTCAATTAGTGGACATTTTTATATAGTTTGCCCAATATCTGAAATATCAATAGTAATTAAATGTTTATATTAAGAATTCTGAAGCAACTTAAATTGTACTTTCCATGCAAATGTTACCAATTTTAGTAGTATATTAAAACACTAGTGTTACAATTCAAAGTTGTACTAGCATTATGCGAGTACAAGTTTGAATTACGTGTGCAGTGCGTGCAGCGCGCGCAGACGCCAGGGACCCTATTCTTCAATTCGAGAGAAGTGAGTTGTTGGTGTAGGAGAATGAGCGATCACATCCTACGGTCACTTCTCTCGGTGGCGCTAACCCGTATTCTTGAAACTAAAGGATAACGCAATCCTTTACTGTTCCTACACGATCCGCGTTACTGGTGTTGCCATATATTTTTTATGTAGTTTCTAAAACATTTACTCAATATGAAATTTCCCGCTTCAATAAAACGATTGCACATTTGATAAAATCCATATTTGACTCTGTGTCAGTTGTTAATATAAGGAAAAAGAGATCAAATAAGGTCTAGATCCTCACAGAATTCTTTAATAACACACGGCCGATTGTACATTTATTTGCCAAATTTACGGTGGTGAATATATTACGTGATATTACATATCGATCTGTCACAATCTAATTATTAAGCAAAATCAAGCAAAATGTCCAAACCACGAAGTGGTGCAGTAAAGAATACTCAAAAGAAAGCCGTAGTTCAGTTTGTGCAACGAAACCCATATTTGCAAAGCGGGCAATTCACAAAAGATTTTACATTCAAGAAAGCCCAACAATTGCCAAATTTTTTATTATTTTTTTTATTATTATTACAATTTTATTCCATGCCAGAAGGGGCTATAATAAAAGACTGGCGTCATTGGCATTAGGGTAAAGTAATATAAAATGTAATATTTGCGTTATTTATAATTTACAAAGAATGTTACATAGACATGGCAGGATATGAAGAAAAACACGAAGGCAAAAGTTGCTCAGCTAAAAAAGCATCCAGTTAAAACAGGCGGAGGTGAATCTTCAAACATTATACTAACGCAATTGATGACAGGATCGTAGATATGATTTGGCTAATACCAGCAGTAATATGCTTTCCAACTCCTTCTTAATAAGTTCCGTGGCCATAAAAATGTAAAGCAACTAGTGCCTAATAAAATATATATTAAAAACTTACATCATTAAATTGCATAAGTGTTAATATACCTTAGTTTCTATTGACAAAGCAGATGCCCTGGATGGAGGATTCATGAATGGAGAGATCAGTTCTATTAGTACCCGAGTCGGTCGTTTTGTTTAACGAAAATTTTTGACAAACTTATTGTGTGTCTGGCATATCAAATGCATTTTGTCTAACAACTGTTCTCACTGGTGGAATCCCTTGGGCTTGTTCCTTAGCTTCCAACAAATCAAAGTTGATTTGATTATTTATCAACACTTCCTCCACGTCCAAACCAAACGGTGATCAGTGATCAATATAAATTTTCTTAGGAAGTATATTCACTGAAATACACGCCGTACCAACAATAACCATACGCAAATATGCAAAGCAAAGATGGAATATAAATAACAACGTGAGCAACATAAAGAACTTTAGCTTCTATCGCCCACTTCGCATGTATTCATTTCTCTTGAAATTTTTACTTTCGCCTACTCCGGACCAAGCGAAGTACGTTCTCTCAACTTCTAGTACACGTGAACACGCGTAAACTTCAAGAACACGGTTTTTCTAAAGTTGAGAGAACCACACCCTCTGTTCTCATGAAAGTCCTGCGAAGTTTATGTTCTCACGACTCAAGAATAGGGTCCCAGGTCTGAGTGGGCGTCAAAGCGCGCACGAGACGAAAACAGGCAAAACAAAATTCTTAAAGGAACAATAATGATACAAAATGCTAGCAGATCTGGTGATCGGTCATTTTAAGCGTTATACAACGAAGGGAATTCCACTGTTGCTCTATGCCATGGATGTGCAATAGTTTAGAGCAGGGGTCGGCAAACTTTTTTAGGACAGGGCCAAATTAAGTTCAGCGGGCCAGATTGTAAACTCTAACGTGTATATTTTTTATTAAGTGTTCCTCTGTGTTTCATTGAACCGAAAACAATGTACCAAAGTTTTCGTCGTATCATATAGGGTGTTTAAAAATTACTGACTTGTCAAAGAATCTTAAAGTTACAAAACTTATTTTTTTTTCAAAAATACCCTGTATATTCTTATATTTTTCAGCAACATTCCCTATACGCTTGAGTGATTTTATTTTAAATTATTCCTATTATTTATTAACTTTTCCAAATGGCCAAATAATTTTTACCTGGTGGATTATAAATAACATTACAATGAAACATAATAATAATCATTGTTTTCTATATGTTAGTACCCAGAAAGGTACGCAATATATAAACCAAACAGTAAATATTAAATATTAAAAGTTTATCTTCATATGGTTCGCATTTTACAAAATGAGGCAAAATGCGAACAAAAAGTTGATAAAGTATTTGTGTGATATAAGAATTTACAGAGGATTGAAACAGCTACATGATGGAATCTTTGCAGACGATGTGGTAATAATAACAGACAGTGAAAAGCAAAGAAAATTTGAACATATGGAAAGGAAACATGGAAGAATAGGGCATGACAATAAACATAGAAAAAGCTAAAATCCTCGGATACCAGAATGTTGAAACTAAAATTGAAATAAATGATACTAAATTAGAGCAAATGAGAAATTTAAATATTTAAGAGTAACATTGGAAGAAACAGGAAAACGAGATGCTGGAATAAACGATTGATAAAACAATCAAGTACTACGCAATAAACCAAAAATTTATTAATAAAAAAGACAAAAAAAGACAAACCTAATAGAAAGCCAAGAAAAATAAGATTAGATAAGATATTTTAGGGCATTTGGAAACACATATCAGTAGTTGAATTATACCTGCTACTTCTGAAGGGCACCTTGAAAACATCTGACCAGAAAATTTTGAAGTAAAATAGGATCCATTTTTAGGAATTCTAATCCAATCTAGATCACAAGAAATGAATTGCGACATATTTTTTGTAATACTCAACGAATTTAGTTCTTTTTATTTAAAATATTTGAAGGACGAAAGTTTAATTGAGAGGGCATAAGAAAAAGAAGCAATAATTACTATAATGGACGGAACGATTGTAGAAATTCTTTCTCACTTAAAAAATATTAATAATTTCTCCGAGTTCCAAAAATCTCAATAAAACTTTTCCACTATTGCACCATCGAACTGGCGATGGTTAACTCGCCGAGAGACAATAAAGTTAACCACTGCCACAACTGGTTCAATAATGTAAAATAGATAGAGGTGTTTGATGAATTATGCAATGACTTATTGAAAGATTCGCACAAAACAAAAATACTTGGGCAGTATCAATAATGACTGTTGACTCATCAAGAACTAACAAAAACCACTAGACATGTTTTTGCATTCTCCATTAAGAAGCGTATTGTGATATTCTCAATTTATCTGACAGTCGCTTGAGCTGAGAGTTCAACAGAAAAACAAACCCTTTTCTTTGGGCACGCTTCTTTAGCTTTATCGCAAATCTATTCATGAATATTTCAAATTTAATTCTAAATAAGGCTAGAAATATTATTCCGAAGTATGCCGAAAGCGTTCATAGTAAATGAATTAACCGCGACATCAGTTGACTATCAGTCGGTGAATAGTAGATGTAGATACCTCCCGGTACAATAATTTTCGTAAACCCTTATTGTGGGTGAGAAAAACTATCGGCAATAGCTGAATTAACCGCTTGGTACTTACAACTTGCGCGGGCCGGATTGAAATACGCAGCGGGCCGGACTTGGCCCGCGGCCCGTAGTTTGGCGACCCGGAAATAGTTACATAAAAGTAACCGTTCTCAAAGATGATATGCCTAATTAAGAGGGCAATGTTGGAGAGTATCTTCTAGGCCAAATGAGTGCACAATAGATGTGAATAGGTCGCGGTGAAACATGGCCACCCCAATCCGGTCAAATTTAATCTAATGTTATGATTTTCTAAAAAAAAAAAACAAGAAAGATTCCGCTTTGATAGTCCATGAAACATTTAACAATGGCGAAAAATGAGGAAATAATTAGGGCTCAGACGCTGTCGTAATGCGGAATAACTCGCCGAAAATTAATTAGTTTCGTGTTCGGAGCGCGTGAGTCATTAAAGCACTAAGAAGTGTTGCGCGTAGCGAAATCCAAGTACGAAACAAATGAAAAACACCCAGCCGCTGCTTTTAATGACAAAATAATGTACATACATTCATTCACCGCACTCGTATATGTGCGACCATATTCGCCCAATTAACGAGTAAATAAGAACGTGGAACATCAACTTAAATACGAACTGTGTGATACGCGAAAATACAGTACGAGTCAACACTAATGCATATGCTGTTATGTATATATGTACAACTTAACTGTGCATACGCAATGCCTCGTAATTGACGCATGTATATTTAAATACTATTTTGCCCTTTCCAACAGTTTCGGTTCTCTATATACGTCTCTACGCTTCATTTATTTGCAATTAAAATTACACCACTCGGATATAGTTTGAATACTTTTTTGAAACTATAACACGCGCTATATTAGGTACGTTTAATCAATTTATGATTTATGATTAATTGAAATTTTGGTTTATTCAGCATTAAACGTTTCTTTGATGAATCTTTTGTGGTAATTATTTCCAATTTCTAAAATTGCAGCGCGAGCTTATTTTTAAATATTGAATTTTAACTTCTTGCTGCTCCAGCAGCTGGTGCCAACTCAGAGCAGAGATTACGTAGATAATGAAACTGCTCATAGGGAGCGCTATTACATAATACATAGATTCGCAATGGTCGTTGTTCCTTGCGAAATTAAGGAATTAAAGAAATTTTGAACCACTAATCTCATGAGTTTCATTATTAAATTCATAATCCCAGTTTGGCCAAGAATACAAAATTTATTAATAGAAAAGTAACATGAAGAACATTTCCATCCATTTCGCCAGAATTGGTGCAAAAATTAGCACAAAATCTGCAAAAGAAGATACAAATCTTGAGCATTAAGGATGATTGCTACGTATAGATAATTTTAATTAAGGATATAATTGATTCACTTGTTTTTTTTATTTTATTTTATTTTAATGTTTGTCTTTTATTTTAAAGATTTAAGAGTAAAATAGATACTATTTATTAAGTAAATAAAATAAATAAGTGTAACGGAACTGGTTTTCTTATCTGGAAACTTTTGGGGGTGGTCAGCCTAAATTCATTCTAACTGAACCAAGCCCCGTTTTTCAGATAACCCCCCCCCTTCCCCCACCTGCTGTTTTGACCGACGAACCACCGCTGGAAAACAATCTCTTTGTTCGGTAGCGATTGGTTTTAGAAGATTTAGCCAAAGATGTTTTCCAACGATGTTTTCCTCAGTTAGTCGAAGCAGGGCCGTTAGCTGGCCTGAAGATTGTCGACTTACCCACCTCGTCGGCTTTCTCTTTACAAAATGACTTCCTCTCCAAGACTTTACTAAGAGTACAAATTAGACTTCTATTTTTTATAGCGAAATAATAGAGTGACTGACTTTACAGTTATATATTGAATGAATTGAAACAATGGAATTAAACTAACAAGCTAACAAATTAAATAAAATAACAAGCAAAAAAAAAACGAAACACAATTAATCGGATGAATATTTTATAAAAAAAATGTAAAGATGTTTAGCATAAACACTGAGTAGTTTTTACTTTACAAATTTATTTATTAAGGGAGAGAGAGAGCGAACGAGTCACGGTTCCTACGTATTTGCTATGGTTGGTTTTAATCAGAATTTTTGAACATCTTAGCAACCGATGTGGGTAATTAAATCTTCCCGTAATCCAAATTATAAGGCACAAAACTTACACAACACTCACAAAATTTTAAGAAGAAAAGGGGGATTTTTCGAACGGTTTTAGCACAAAAACAAAATACTTTTCGAGGAAAGCTTTTGCTTCCTGTTATCGAATTTTCAAGCTTATTTTAATTTTATAATTTGGAAACGCCCGGTAACGAAGGGGTAACGCGTGCTTTTTCTGTAGCTGAAACGGACTCCACGAACTAATTAATTCAAAACAGCAATGTAAAGATTTTTTATAATCTTTAGTTGTGACGTCATTCCGCACCAATTACTAGTTCCTCTTCTCTTCACAAGAAGGCGCAAGAACGATAGTTGGTGTTATTTTTCTAAACTTCAAACGCCCTTCTGGAGAGTAATGTGGGATTCGCTGATCAGCAATTGTAACATATACAATAGGCAAAGAGGTAGATAAAATTTAAAATAAATAGCGTATTATTTTAATTAGGCGAGACTCTAAACAAAACAGTTATTTCCTGTAGAGTAGACGCTACTTCAGCAAATGCCACTGTACTTATCATCGACGTATTAATAAAATGAATTGAAATACTTTATATTATACCGGATAGAATTTCGAATTCTTACATAAGCAATCATTGAAATGTCTACTGATTGTTTATTTATTACAAGGTATTGCATAGAAAACTATTTGTTGATAGTTTTGACGTTTAACTATTATGCTGGTGAAATAATTGTCATGGTCTGGCCTATTCAAAATAGATATCATTATTTCTGCAAATTATCACTCAGTATCATTCTTTTTTCAAAATATCTATCATCAGTTTTATATTTTATTATCAGATAGTAACACAAAATTACTAATTCGAGGATTTATTCAATTATATAACGTTTATGTATTGAGCCGACATGAAAATTAATGGAAAATTTGTTGTAGCAAACATATAGAGCGCTGCTTAAAAAATCAAGTTACCTTGGGCTAAAGTTCAACAAATGTTCAACAGTACCCAAATCCTCAAAAAGGGCAAGCATCGAATCACGGAGACCTGTTTAGAAATTTCCTAAAATATTAATCAGATTAATTATCCTCATGTCGGAAACAGGTTTATTACACTGTTTTCTTGATAACATTACCTGTTGTTGCATTTTTTTTTCAAGTTTTCTGAATCTTTCAACATCTTTTGTCGGCAAGCGAGCGTATCCTGCATTAAATTGTTGCCAAGCTCTTCCGAGATTGAAACGAGATTAGAATAAACTGTTAGAATATTTACCACAATTTGATTTATAAATTGCACTATATTATATTTTGTAATTCCAGAGTATTAAATATGTACAAACAGGTTCTGGTACGTTTCGCCCCGACCGTTTTGCCCCCGCCGTTTCGCCCCGACCGTTTCGCCCCCGCCGTTTCGCCCCGGCGCCGTTTCGCCCCCGGCCGTTTCGCCCCCGGCCATTTCGTCCCCGGCCGTTTCGCCCCCGGTCGTTCCGCCCCCGGACGCTTCGTCCCCGGCCGTTTCGCCCCCGACCGTTTCGTCCCCGGCCCTTCGGCTCCGATTGTTTCTTAGAGTCTTAGAGTGTTGTTTCCGAGAATGAGTTGTGGGACATTTCGTAGCACAGGCCGCACACTGTTCCAGAATTGGGGAAATGCAGAAACAACTACTTGCCATTAAAAATTATGGTAAATCTCGATAGTTTATGTTTCATACAGGTTTCTAAAGTATAGCTATTCACCTTAACAATTTTTTCAATGTGTTTTCATATACAGAATGATTATAAAGTAACGCATAAAATTCGTAATTCCTTTACTTCTAATTATATTGAAAATCGCTGAAACACGTAACTTAGGGTTTTAAAAATACTTACTTTTGGCATTGTTGAAATGATCCTATCTGTTATTAATGCGACGATATGACGTCATCGATGACTTTTTTACAGGACATCTGTAAATTATATTGCATTCTTAGATACAACTGATTTCTATACGTACAGATATGAAAAATTTTGCTGTTTGATCCGAAATTTTTTAAGTATAAGTAGTAGAGTAGTAATTATATAGTGTAGTAGTAGTATAGTAGTATAAAGTATAAATTTATTACTAAGCAAATAACGTGTAACAAACGATAATTATTAGTTAAAATTAATTAACTCACGTGTTTAGTAGGAATACAATACAATTAGATGTGTTATTTCATCTTCTACTTTTTTAACTTCAGCTTTTATTGTCTCGGCTGTTTCCTTTATAAACTCGAACTCGAGTGGTCGACAAAATCTTGTTGAAGATGGCGAGTCATTATTTTTATTTGACAAAACTTTACATCAAGATTTATACAGTAAATAAAGAAATAAAGCCATTATTAATGTCATGGCAAAAATAATAGACCGGTCAATCAACAGCACTGTTACCTCATTTATACATCTTGCATAGCAAAATTGAATATTCTTTTGTTATAAATATGCTACCTAGCTAAGACACCTACATAGGACGTTGAAATAGAAGACAAAGACGAGCTCCTGTATTTCCTTTAGAAATTTGGAACGTCTACAATAGAACATTAAATGATCAGTACCGAACAAATAATAATGTAGAAGGTTGGCATCGCAGCTTCCAGAGCACCGCTGGTAATTGGTTCCTAATATATATATCAATTCATCAATTGTTTGAAGAAACAACAATCCTTACACCGATATGAAATATCACAGTTGCTACAAGGAGTCCGCCCCAAAAAAAAACAAAAAATACGAAATACTGCGCAATCGTATTAAAAACATCGTCGAATCATACGGTGTAATAGACCCGACAAATTATTTGCGCGGTATTGCACACAATTTCGAATTTTAAATTTTTTAAATATATGTATATTTTCGTTTTTCATTTAATAATAAACATTTTGGAGTTAAATACTTATATGAGTTTTATTTGGGTATTCTGAGTTTCCCTAATGTTATAGAGTAATGTATGTATTTCTTTCTATGGAAATTATTCTACAAATAAAATACCAGAATCGTTTTTTGTTTCAAATCATATTTTTTTTAATATTAGAAAGGTGCAGGGAGAAGTGTATTAATGTTTTAAATATTTTTTTCTTTTTTTTTCGAAACATCGGAAGAGAGAATGCGTTACAAATTTTTAAAACATAAATATTATCATTCAAACAAAACTAATACCCCTTTCCCTCCACATCTTTTAATATTAAAAAAAATGGTTTGAATTTCTAATACACCCTCCCTCCTGATGTTTCTAAAAAAAGAAAACAATTTAAACATTAAAAAAAAAAAACAATTCCCTCCTCTTCTCACCCCTTCCAATGTCAAAAAAATATGATTTGAAACATTTCTGATTCATCCTCCCTTCCGATCTTTTGAAAAAGAAGAAAAATATTATTTAAAAAAAATCGTTCCCCTTCCCTCTCACCCCTTCCGATGTTAAAAAAAAAATGGAACGTTTCTAAGGCATCCTCTCTCCAGCTGTTTCGGTAAAAAAAGCAAAACATTATCATTTTAAAAAATCATTACGCTCCTTTTTTCACCCCTTCCAATATTAAAAAAAAAGATTTGAAACATTTCCAATCGCATCCTTTCTCCCGATGCTTCAAAAAAGAAAAAGAAAAAATATTTGAAAAAACTCTTCCCCTCTCACCCCTTCCAATACTAAAAAAAAATGATAACATTTTTAATGCGACCTCTCTCCCAATGTTCAAAAAAAAAAAACTGTGTGTCATATGTTTCAATCAAATTCAACTAGTATTGTATGTGGCGTCAAAACGTCCCGGCGGCGTCGGAACGGCTCGCATCGAAACGTCCTCGCGTCGAAACGGTCGCGTCGAAATGTCCTAGACAGTACGTTATCTCGGCGGAAAAACAACCGGGGGCGAAACGGTCGGGGCGAAACGGTGGGGGCGAAACGTACCGATCCCGTACAAACAATGACTGTAATAATAATATTCACTGCCAACAATAATTTATTTTGTAATATCAAAGTCACAGCCTACCAGGTAACAATTATTCGACCATACAGAAGCGTTAATAAATAAAATATTGATATCAAGTATGGGTGATTACCAAAAAATGAAAAGAAGATGTCTAAATTAACCGTAAGAATGCTCATGACCATTGTGGTGGAATCACCAAACAATAGAAACGTGAATTTTTGCCCTACCAAGCGTCTTCAGGCTTTCTCCAAGAACAAATTTACTTTCATCAATATTCTGTCTCACATATTATTCTCAATTATCTCCTAAGAGGTCACAAGTTTAGATGTATGCCCTCTAGGAGCCATACACCAAACCTTCACTAAGTCAGTGACCGCTGCGTAAATCGATAATTCAATCACTGCCTTATACGTTTCATTAAGGTATGCTGTCTGATCGTTCTTGCAATGATTTGCAAACCATTGAGCTAACGAAGAAGGTATCATTTAATACTTTATTATGTTCATATCGTGAATAAGTTTATGAAAATTGTACTTAAAAATAACGATATATATTTATATTATTAACAACATTATTTATTGAATGTATGAAAATATAGATACCATAAAAAATTATATAAAGATTATAATTTAACATAATATAAATTGTATATTACATATTATCCATGGACCAAAACTAATTTATTATCATTGATATCCAAAAATATGACAATTTACATGGTATTCCATTTAAAATAACAAAGAAATGTAGAAAACCTAAAAATATTTTAGAAAACGACTAACTACTCGATTATTGCAAACCCCAAGTTTTTAAAGCTGAAGAGTTTCCCTAACACAAAAACTTAACTAATGTATTTATAGCCAGTTCCATGAAAAACTGTGTATATATTTCGAAATAAATAATTAGATACCACTTACAAAATATTAGTTTACTGTAAATTTCAATAATTAACCGTAAGCAAATATTTTTGAACTATAAACATTTAAATATTAACTTCACCTCTGACCAGTTCATTTCAAATATATTGACTGATATTTAATATTATTTATTTAAAATAATAACACATGGTTTATTTGTAGGCATACATGCTCGGCGCAGTATAAATATAATAAGTTGATATTTATTTGATATTATCCAAGGTTTATTAATTTTCAAATAAACTTTTCTCTCGATTCATGATTTTCATTTATGGAATATAGATTTTATTATAACTGTTTTGTTATACTATACTTTTGAACATAATATTTGCCACATATTTTTTTTAAAAGAATGATGAACATTACATACTACGCTGCTTCTATCGATTAAAATAGAAATGCTTTTGAAAAATATGCAGTTTCAAATTTTGAGTATTAAATAATCCACAAAAGGATCAACACCAGTGTAAAGCTAACTGTTTCAGTCGTGCTTTGTTGATTATGCGGACGGACAGAAATTCGAACAACCTATTTATTTGCGTTGGTTATAAATTTCCCGACCGACTGTAGAGCATGCATGTTTCGAAATGAACGAGGTAGCATTAGATTAAATTCAACACGGGCAACTATTATTTATCTACGTAACGTTTTGCGTGATTTATCCACTGAATAAGCCGTACAGGTACACACGTCATCTTCTTTTGTTTATGTCTGCAAATTTATATCTTCATACGAATAAAAACGTTTTAGGTAAATTTATCTTGTAACTCTAGCTGGTTGAATGTAGGACAACTACTTTTTATCAGAGTTCTTAAATTGAGCATTCAAGTTACAAATCGGACATTAACCCATTAATGGCCAAGAGTAAAAATAATTATAAATGACATAAAATTTGTATGTATATTTACTAATAACCTACATCTAAGTAATCTTTTCTGTAAAATAAGTGAATATAATATTTCCAAAATACTAAAAAATAATGTTTCGAAAACGAAACTTTGGCATAATATGTTAATTTTTTTTCCATATGTTGTATACATTATATTTTATGAAATTTCGTAAAACAAGACGAATGTAGGTGAACATTGCACTTATCGCACATATAAACACTATTTGTTTTACATAATCTACAGCGGCGTCTTTTACCCTCCGTGTGGCGAATTACATTATGACTAACTTTGTCGTAACGCACTTCACTAGGTAAACTACCTTTAGATGGACGCCCTAACAATAGTTTTCTTTCGTCTTCCTGTTTGTGTTCACTTTCGCTTTCCTTTATACCGCTAATTTGAAGCAATGCCAAGACCAAGTAGGATCGAAATTCTATCTGAGACATTTGAGAGGAATTTGCGATATTGTAAATTTTCCACGCATTTACTATTGTGGAATCTACTAAATTAGTAAATAATGGCCACCACCATTTCTTACCTCTTACTTTTATTCTATAGTTCGCAATACCATTGTCCAGTAAATCAACACCACCCATATGCTGGTTATAATCATTTATAACAATTGGCTGAGGTAGTGAGCATTCTTTACGTAGTTTCCTATTATACCGTTTTACATGTACAGGTGGATGTATGTAACCATTATTAGTTGCAACAGTAACAACTGAGTTGTCATTCCATCTAGCAATAGTTACTTCAGCGTTTTTATCGTATATACTGTCGAAATATCCTCTATCCTTTTTTTGTACTGATTTGCTGCTTTCTAAAAGGGCACTTTGCTAAACGATTTTCTCTTATTGTTCCAGTAAAATAAAATCCTCTTTCTTTCAGCAAGCAAAACAGATTATAACTAGAAAAAAAGTTGTCAAAGAACACCCTGCACTGCGATGGATTCAAAACTACAGTTAGTAAATCTAAAACAACTTTTGTTCCCAAAGGATGTTCGGATTTTTTTGCTTCGGGAGAGGAACCTCCGTAAGGTATGAATTGGTAGAGGTATCCTTCTGAACTGCAAAGGCACCAAATTTTAAAGCCAAAACGAACAGGCTTTCCTTTTATAAACATTTTGGCAGAATGTCTGCCAAAATATGGAACCATTTGCTCATCGATAGACAAATTATATGAAAATATACCAAACTGTAAATACTTTTTGTTCATTTCATTAAAAATTGGTCTCACTTTGGCAAATTTATCGCTTTTGTCTAAAGCATTATTATCTGCCAAGTGTAAGTTTCGTTTGATAGCTCTGAACGTATTCCTACTCATACATTTTCTAACCAGGTCGACACGTTTATCTAAATCCTTAGACCAGTACATGTCAGTAGCAGGAATAGTATGGTAACCCGTAAGTATCAAAATTCCTAGAAATTGCTTCAGTTGAGCTATTGATATAGTAAAATCATGTCTGTTATTTTGTTTCGCATATTTCATACTGAATTCAACTATTAGATTTAAAAGATCTTCGTCAAAAAATAAATAAAATATCTCTAAAGGTGTCTTCCCTCCTATCAGACGACTTATTTCTTCTTTTGTTGTAGCTTCAGTGGACGATGGCGATGAAGAGTAACGTGGTTTGGTCTTTGACCAGCAAGGAACATACTGGTTCGTTTTCTGCTTGGCTTTTCCCTTTCTACTGGTACCTGGCTCATTTACTACAACTGACGGGTCCTTATCACCTTCAAATTCACCAGTTGAATGTATTTCGAACGTGCCGGCAATATCTCCTATATTTTGCTGCTCTATAAGAAGAGTATCATTTATATCCTCTTCATCTGTAAGAATGTCAACAGGCGGTGGAATATACACTGCGTCTGTTTCACCATCTTCCACATCAGACATATCTTCTAAAATAGCTTCCAATTCTCGAATAGAAAGTGGTCTTTTCATTTCGTAACTTTTCGCAAAAGACATTGCTGTAAGTTTTTAAAAAGTAATATATGCATATGCTAAAAAGTGAAATGTGCGTACCTTACTCCTTCAAGATATATCAAACTAAAATATAACAACGTTCGCAAACACCGCAAGAACAACAACGTACAAACTGTTTTTATTTTTTTCTTTATTATTTTACGGAAGCGCAGTAATAGAGCAGTTATGTGCGTACGATACTTGAGCACAACTGCAACTAAAATATATCACAAAACCTACTAGAAAAAGAAGAAATAATATATTATGACAAAACGGCTTTAGTTTATACATTACGCCAAAGTATCGATAACGAAACTTTAAAGTCGGACGATTGTAACTGTAATCCAAAGAAAAATAAACAACTTTTTTTCAGTCTAAACACCTCCCTATTTAGTAATAAATATGTCAAGCACAGCCCAACCATTTATCAGATACATGACGATATCTTTTATTTATTTCCGTAAAACACTACGTCGCTGTCTGAAAAGATAATACTTTAAAAAATAATTTCGACAACAAATTATTTTGAATTTGTGATTTCTGTGATTGAATTTGTTGATTTGACGCCTTACTAGTATATACATAACTAGAAAATAGAAAAAAATGCCAGATACAATTATGAAAAAAATATATATGATAATGTTTCGTTAATGATGCTTTGGCCATTAACGGGTTAAAAAAGTGTATTTTAGCTATGTAGACACAAACAAATCATAGTAGCGCATACAGGGCTATGCAATAAAATGTGGGATAAATCGACCTGCCAATATTTAGTTAAGTTAGTGTACAAAAAAAAATGAGACATGTTATGCCCTAAAGCTGATTCTATACTTATTTTTCTATAACGGTAAATATTTTTTGGATTAGGACTTAGGTAGACAAAATCGGCAATGAGAGGGTGGATCAATTAACGAAAGAAACGGTGTGATTTACGCGTTAATTAGGCATGGGTTAATTTCGGTTAGCGCAGTTAAAAAAGTGTTTAGGAATAAACTTGATAGTGATTGGCAAGATAGGAGGAATATTACTTTAAACGGGAGGTGAACTAGGAAATTTATTGGCAACATTACACGTTTTAGGGTTAATTTGTCGTATCTGACGGTAGAATTACTACTGCGGTAAGCAGGGACAACATTAAGTGTCTTAAGTAGGATGGTGTCCTATTCAGGAAATTATTTTTCTCCATTATATTAGTATTTTTAACATAATAATGATCGGTAAAGGCAAGAATCGTATTAGAACATCTCCTGACAGCATGGAAAATGAATAAAATTCGGCTTCTATGCTTGATAGCAAACTATCGGCTGACGTCTGGGACACCAAGCTATTGGACTACCGCAATAAATGAAAACGTATCCAGTTGTGCTGCGTCTTGTATCTTCACAACCAGCATAATCTGAATCACAATAGGCTTGCAACAGTTCTGTCTTTATTTCTGTTGAGTACTTGACTTCACAAGCCCATTTAAGTTTCGGAATGTTCTGTTCAAATGTCCAACACTTTTGGATCTTCCACAAAACGGGTTTCATAGTTTATTGCAAATGCTAAATCTGGTTTTGTCTTACAAGATACACTTCCCACTAATTCTCTGTATGGAAACTTCAAAGCTATTTGTACATTATCTATTCCGTTAGTTCACTGTTGAAAATTTTAACACTTTTTTGACTAATTTAATAGTCAGGAGAGGTCCACACTCTTTTCGCGTTATTTATAACGTCGAAAACTATACGAGTTTAAATTTGACGAGCAAAGATAGTCAAGTATTGTCTATTGCTGAGGGGTTATTTTCTCTAACTGACACGTAGAATTATAAAATACTTCTAGTCACATTTTATTTGATCTAGATTAGACAAATTTACTAGCTGTTTAACTAAATGAATGCGATCTATTGGGTGATTTAACACCGTTTTCTAAACACGACGTCTTTTTAATATGCAACTCCTATTTCTTAGTGCTATAATATTCTCTCTTTAGTACGTTTTCTCAATTATAAATATGCAGAACCACTCATTCAAAGGTTTTGGTTTCAACTAAACGTGTTAATTTTAAAATGATTTTTTGAGAACCATTATAAAATTAAGTGAATGTTTATGCTATTTGACTCAAATCTGTACTAATTACCTAAATAGATGTTCCCAATACATCTTTAAGATGTTGAAATTTTTTATGCACACTGGAATTAACGTTTAATAACACAAGGTTAGACTTTGCAGGTCAGTACACGTTTGGTGGTTTGTTTGGATATGTTAATACGCAGAAACAAACTCTAAAACAGATACACGTGCAATGCATGTGATGCGTATAGTGCAATACCATATTAGATTAGGTGGGGTTTTTATATTTCTATCGGAGGGAAAGAATTGATTGGTTGACGCTTCTGAATGTCTAGAAAAATAGTAAATTCTCATATCTGAACAAAGAATTCACACAAAATTCTAGTAATTTCTGTTCTATTTAACACACGTAGTCAACTCGTCTGGTAAAATTTGTAAAAATCAACACTAAAATATTGAACTAGCGCAAAATTAACGCCAACACCGATAATATTTTCAACAGTGTTGTGTTAGCAATAGGTGTTTCTACCTATTTTGAATCTTTCATTTTTACATGTTCCCAAAACATTAATTTATGATGTATTTTTCTTGTTTCAATATTAAACCAACATTTGATCTATCTAAATACTTCAATTTCAATGAAAGTGTTTAAATTTTTATATATTTTCATTTGAAATTTATTTTCCAGCCTTGTAAGTAACATATCCATTTGTTTTTTATCGTCTCCAACTAGAATTCCATTATCCACATATAGAGCTGGAATCATTGTGCTATCACAATTTCTAAATATGCATCACTGAATTTCTAAAGATATCAGACCATTTTTCTTCAAAAAAATCATTAAATCGTTCATTCCATTTCAGTGTTGCCTGTTTTTATCTTCTTGCATAAATTCTTTTGGTAGATTCATATATATATATACAGGGTGTATCAAATAAAAAAGTAAATTTTGCTTGGGTGTTAACTACACGACATATAAAACACAAACCCACCGAAACCGGATTTCATCATTAAAGAATAAAAAAAAAGTAAAATTTAGAGCCAAAAATTCTTTAGTCCGGGCCTGATGTAAGGAAACGTCATGTTAGCACCCGCTAGACGTGGTATTATGTATAAATACATTGCACATCTTTTTGTCTGTTATTGGGCTAACCAGTTTTTATACAATTCAGGAACATAATGTACTTCATTTAATGTAAATTTATCATTTCCACTTGTTTTTCCACTTAATTTCTTTTGTTTTGAAGGATATTTTTCCGCTAATGTTCCACTGTTAGATTCGTTGAGGCAAGCTTCTTCCGACAACCACGTTGAAACTAAATTCTCTACTGTCTTTTCCACTACGTTTGTAGAATCCCAGGCACTGTGAAAATGTATGTATGCACTCAGTAACGAATAAGACACTCTGTCAACAAATCACAAATATTTGAGTAGTGGGTTTTCAAAATACGTTCTCAAACATTCTTGAATGTTTTCTGGAAGACGGGGATTTATTTTAAACAATTTTAAACTTTTATGTTAATTTTTTTTTATATTTTTGCCTCAACATTAATAAAACTTACATTTAATTATTTTTGCCTATATATTTTGATATAACAGAATTAAAACTAAATCATCTAAAAGCAGTTGCTTTTTTTATATTTAAAACAATAACACTGGGGTGTTAACTAGAATTGTAAAAACTATTTGGTTAACGTATCATATGCAATGTTATAGTATTGTAGAAAGATGCGAAATGGAAATCGGAACAATAAATACATTATTTATATGAATCAAATAGCCTGCTACACCTCTATAGTATTTATGGACACTGATTTAATTGTTTATGTATCCGCATTAACAAAATACATGTGCAAACATATAAATCGAAAACTATGGTTATTTACAATGCAGACTGAAAATATTTTATAATAATAATAAACGTATTACATTGCGATTAGATATAATTCTTGTATAGCTTTGTATAAATTCTTTTTACATATTGCCTCGTCATTACATGACGCAGATGTTCAAAATTTAAAATGATATTTGAAGTATTCTACAAGGGGAGAACAATTTACGTTTTTGTTGTTATAATACATAATTTAAAACGGTTAAAATAAATATCAACCAACTGTTAAGATGACACTAACTAAGAACGTAATTATTTTTAATAGGATATACATACTTTTTGGTTAACTTAACAATTTTCTTGTTTTAATAATAATAATAATAATAGAACTTTATTTCCAAAATTATAATATGTGAAAAACATGTCAACAAAAGCGAAAAGAAAAAAATGTAAAAGACAGAACAAAAAGAATGAAAAAGAGAAATATAAATTAAATACAGATTGTTGACTAGCTGCTGTCATTCTTAAACTATGTTGAATTAAGTGAATTTTGGGATCTCTAATATTGTAAGAATGCCCGCTATTATTGTGACTTATTAATTTCTCTTTATTTTTATGAATATAATAACTAGCTTCCAACATGTATAATTCAAAAAACAGTCAATATATTTAAAGAAATGAAGTAACTTCTACACGCGGTAAGTTGATTGATACTGCACATACATCTAATGGCAGCTTTTTGTTTAAGAAAAACTGCGTTAACAAATGCACTCGAGCCCCATAGCAGTATACCGTAGAAAAGCAATGACTGAAATTCTGCATAACAATTCTCAATGTTTCAAAACACAGCAGCTTTTACTTGTCGCAGCTTAAAAATGACAATATTTAACTTGAATATTAAGAAGTTATGTGTATTTAGTGTACAATCGAAACATATTCAATTTAACACCTTCAATCGTTACACTACAGAATAGAGAATAACCAGATATTTCATACATTTGAACCAAAAAAATTATTGCACAGCACTGTACATACATATGATGTCGTTTTATCGTGGAATCTGCTGCGTCACATTGACTAAACTGGGAAGCGCCGATCTAATTTTAGATTGTTAACGATATCCTTCCAGCGAAAAGTTTTCTACTTCATACTTCCTCGAAGTAATTATTAAAGTTTCACTACAATGTTTTCGCAGAAACGCAACAGGCAATGAATAAAGTATGAACGATGTCCATACTGGGACGACCGGAAAAAACAATATCAATTGTAAGCAGTGTTAGCGAGAATACAATGAGCATCTTACATTATCTTCTGCTTTATAACTTACCGGAAAATATTTTTGTTTACGGAACGTAAAGAACTCGGAGGCTCTTAAGAAGTGTGTTGAACGTGCTTCAAAGTTGTAATTAACTCATTAAAAATAAACAATCTAAGCTATCTTTTATTTATTTTATTTTAAAAGACTAACATTCAATTTTTAATTAAATTTTAACGTAAAAGATGGTATTAAGATGTATACATAGGTATATGATTTTTAATTAACTAAAAATATTTTAGAAACAATTATCATATACCTAAAACCAATTTTAGCCAAGGCTAGGCAATTAAAAGACATTGATGAATGGAAAAATGCGGCGTGAAGACACTACTTAAACTTTTTATTGTAAAGGTATAAAGAAACACGTTTTAATAATTATATCGTTTAATGTTTCACAACCGTTATATATTTTTCCAAGTTTCCATATAGGTACAAACGTGAAAACTTATTTCTACTATTTGACAGTAATTTATAAGTAATAATTTGACAATAATCTCTCTCCTTAATTAAAGTCTTTGCCTCTCCATACTTTTAAAATTATGTTAAAGTGTAAGTTACTAAACACACCTTATTATAGTTTATATGAGTTCTTTAATAAAATTGTAATTTAAGTTAGTAATTGTAATTAATAACTAAGGTGGCGAACATTGTCACTTAGTTAGTCATTTTATTTTCTCTTTATTGTTTTCTTCTCTTTTTATTTTTATTTTGGCATTTTCTATTATATACTGCGTACTTCTTTGAAATAAAGTACCTACTTACTTACTTACTTACAGTAATGATCCAACAAAGATCGTAGGGTTAGCTTCAGGTTTCAATCTTCCTGCCCAAAAATAATTTCTTTGTTCGAATAAATCTTTCTTAAAATGTCTTCGCACAAGAAGAAGATAGTAATTCTGAGACTAAGAAAACCAAATTTTATATTAGTGTCAATCCATCTACATCACAAAGTAATAAAAATATGGATCAGGTCCCAAACATGTCGTCTTAATAAAAATCTCCAACTCCACAGAAAAAAAAGTCTGTTTTTCAATTTATTGAAAAAGCAATGAAGTACCTGAGGTTGTTCACATTTGTTAATGGTGTACAAGTTATCAAATCTCCTAATAAAACAGGTTTTATTGGATTAATAGTGTGTCTAACTAACCTAAGAGAAAAAACAGTAGGTGTAGACTATCTTAACTTTAAATTTCCCGCCGAATATAGTTGTCAGGCAACACAGTGGCGTAGTAGATGTAGGAGACACTAGTAATGCATTGTAATCTGTATGTCGCTAGCAGTCCATTTATACAGTGTGAGTCGTTCATCATCATCATCGAGCTGTTCAATCCATGTGGGTTATGGCTAACGCTTGGGCGTTGTAAAATCCGCATTAGATGGATTAGCCCTTTTTTTCTTTATTTGAGTCCGTTTTGGGTCCTGGCTGCCCTTGTTATTTTCCTCCATTCCTCTCTATCCCTGCACTTAGATTTCCAAAAAGGATACTCCCATCATCCTTGCGTCCTCCTCTACAGCGTCTCCCCATCTCTTCCTCGGTCTTCCTCTGCTTCTGGTCCCCAGTGGGATCCACTGTGATACCCTCCTGATCATTTCTCCTGGTTTTCTCCTCATTATATGTCCTGCCCATTGTCATCTATTTGCTTCAAAGCAACTTATGATGTTTTCTCCTCCCAGCTCATCTTCTATTTCTCTGTTCCTTTTCATTCTTACTTCCCCATCTTCCGTCATATTTGGCCCCAATATTGTCCACATTATCCTTCTTTCTATTATTTTTCAGATCTTCTTCCTCTTTTCGATTTATTGCCATTGTTTCTAACGCATAAGTAATGACCGGTCTAATCAGGGTTTTATATATTTTTATTTTGGTTTTTTTACTTAGTATTTAGTTTTGCAATAGGAATTTTATTCTACCGTATGCCTGGTATCCTTTTAAAATCCTCTCTCTCACTTTGTCTCTCACTGTTCCTCCCACTGTAACTCCTAGATAATTGAAAGAGGCAACTGCCTCAAAATCATATCTTTTTGTTTTTAAAAAGTCTTGTGCTTTTACGTCTCCTTTTCCCAGCTTCAAGTATTTTGTCTTTACTTCATTTATTGTCATACCGAATTTATGTGCTTCCGAATCTAGACTTTCTATAGCTCTTATTAGATCATCTCTTGTATTTGCTGTTATTGCAATATCGTCTGCATATGCTATTAGTTGTATCTGATCTGTCATAATATGTTTCTTGTCTAGTTTTGCTCTTCTTATAACTCCCTCCAGCACTAGATTAAACAATGTTGGCGATATTGGATCACCTTGTTTCACCCCTTTATTTATCTCGAACGAATCTGTTGTTGTTCCCTGGAATCTCACTTTGGCTTTTGTGTACTTCAGACTAACTCCTTTCCTTATTGTTGTTGCCTTGTATTGATCCATTCAACTCTTGCTAAATTTTTCTGTTTTCTTGCTTCTTCGCATTCTTGATCAAACCAACCTTTATTTCTACGTCTTTTCGTTGTTTTATCTAAAATCTCTTCGGCTGTTTTTATGATATCCTTCTTCATTTCTTGCCACACCTCTTCTACTTCCTCAGAAATCATTACTTGATCTCGAATAATTTTTGAGCTTTCGTCCTCCCATCTTTTCCTTATTTCTTGATTTTCCAGCAATTCCGCGTGCCATCTTTTTGTATTTTCTTTTTTTCCTATGTTGGTTCCTTATCGCTAAGCTTCTTATTGTTGCCACAGTGTGAGTCGTTATGAATGGAAAATTCCGGCAATGAGGAATAATAGAGCCTAAAACATGAGGATTGAGCGCAACATACCTTATACAAATGTTGCTCGTTTAAGACATACAGGATGCCCAAGTTAATAATTTCATTTTTCTAAAATTTCCAATAAATCAGCGAGTTTTCATAGAATCAACGTGAAAATTGGTATTACTACCTTTTTCAGCATGATAAATAGGAATTTGTCATCTTTTTGCTGTTGTTTATAGAAGGCGCTAGTTGCACCCTGCAGAATAGGTAAATCGAAGCTTATCTTTTTTGTGTGTGCAGAATCACATAAACTGAATAGAAATTTTGAAAGAGCAACCTTTTTTATATGAAAAATACATATTTGTTTAATTTTGATATCTTGATCGGTTTTCGTGATATTTCCATTCAAAGGTTTCAGTGCATTTCGTGCTACTACCGTAATTTTTAATTCTTAATATACAAAGTTGGCTTATCCATCTGACAACTACAGAATATATATGCCTGTGAAGCTTGTGCCAAAAAGTGTTAAGCAAGTAGCTTCATCATTTTCCGTCTTATATGTATATACAAGAATAAGTAGTAATAAAAAATGCCACGACATAATGATTTTTCAAATAGTGGAAAGCGAAATATGATTTGTGATTTGCTCAAAGAGATTTTAATGGACTTGCTGCAGCCCGGAAATATTTACAATTATATCCAAACTAAAAACAACCAAATCATAAACTTTTTAGAAATCTTTGTAGGAAGACGCCTAATAATGGTGCTCCAAAACACAATTTTAGTAGAACAAGAGGAGGAAGTTCTAATTTGTGTTGCGGAAAATCAAGGCGTAAGTACCCGCCATTTAAGTGCGGCGTTAAAAAAAAATAGCTTTGTGAAGGAATTCACCATAAAGCTAAGTAACAGGAGCGAGTGGGATCATAACACCATCTTGAACTTGAATAGAAATGCCATCAAATGGTATACTGATGGCTCCAAAATGGCAGAAGGAACTGGAATAGGAATATATGGGCCTAGAACTACATATTTCGATAGTTTGGGAAAATACCCAAGTATATTTCAGGCGGAAATACACGCTATTGGAAGATGTGTTCTGTTCAATATGGATGGAAGCAGAAGATTATTATCATATCTGATAGTCAAGCAGCCATCAAGGCGCTGAGCTCATATGAAATCAGTTCCAAGATGATCTGGGAATGCCTAGAAATTAAATGAGCTAGGCAAAAGAAATAAAGTAACCCTTCTGTGGGTTCCGGGTCACACAGGAGTGGAAGGAAACTAAATAACGGATAACCTCGCAAAAAAAGGGGCTGGAATGCCTTTTGGAGGGCCTGAACCCTTTTGCGGGTTAAGTAGCAGTACAATACTGAAGAAACTTAAAATAGAAATGGAGCAGAGAAAATTCAGTTACTGGGAAAATCTCCAGGTAATGAGGCAAAGTAAAATTCTTCTGGGAACTTATAACCAGAAGAGGTTTACAGAATGTATCAACCTGAGTAAGAACAATGTTCGCATATTAACAGGAATACTTTCAGGCCATTGTAGACTGAAAGGTCACCTGAGTATGCTTAGATTGGAAAAAAGATCCTAAATGCAGATTTTGTGGGGAACAGGATGAAACACCCATCCACCTCCTCTCAAACTGCGTAGCATTGTGCAACTCGAGGGCATTGCACCTGGGAGCATGTGAAATCGAAGAGGGAGACTTACCCTAGACTGGGGCCCTGTCACATCCTACACTTTCTGAAAGGGATAGGATTGGAAGGCCATCTGTAAAGCAGCAAGAATAGGGGACACAATAGATCTTTTAGGTCGCAGTGTAACACCAGCCTTCTATTTACATACATACATACATACATACAAGTGCAGCGACAGGAATAAGTCAAACGCCTATCAACAGAATCTAACGAAAAGAGAAACTCCATCCTTATCATTTCACTCTTGTGCAGTATTTATTGCCTCAGGATCCTCCTGCACTTTTACGATTTTCGCAGTTTTTACAGACGAAACAGAATGAAGACCGAAACTTTCTTGGCAATATTCTCTTCACCGATGAAGCAACGTTTACTAGACGTGGAGTTTTCAACTGGTGAAATAGTCATTTGTGGGATTCTGAGAATCCACACGCATTAAGGATAAGGCATTTCCAGCACGAATTAAAAATAAACATTTGGTGTGGGATGATATCTGATTTTTTCATTGGTCCCTTTGAACTTCCACCGAATCTAAACGGTCCACCATACTTAAATTTTCTCGAACAAAATCTAAATGGGCTGCTAAAAGATGTACCACTTGAACAAAGATAATATATGTGGTTTATTCCCGATGGAGCGGCACCACGTCTTTCTCCGCTTGTGCGCGAGTAGCTAAAGGAACAGCTTCCACATAGATGGTTTAGTCGTGGAAGCGAATTTCCTTGGCCACCTAGAAGTCCAGATTTTAACCATTTAGTTTTCGCTGTTTGGTGTAGTGCAAAGGAAATAGTTTACAAGGAAAGAATTGAGTTCCGCGAAGAGTTGCTTCAAAGAAATCAAGCAGCTGCCCAATGTAATCAGAAATAGGGCAGAATTGTTTTTTAACATCAGAAGATCTTTAAGAAAACGCATAGGGAAGTGCATTGTAGTGGATGGTGGACATTTAGAGCAGTTGCTCTAAATAAGTTATTCACTAATAGTATAATGTGCGGGCGCTTGTAATGACAGTTGTATCAGCTTGCTACCCTTTTGGAAAGTCGATTTTATAAGACATTACACACAACTGATAAAGTTTGATTGAGTGTGTATGCATTATTTCTTTTTATTATTTACCTGAATTTCGTAGTTTAAAAATCAAAAATTGTGTTAATACGGCGAACCGTATTAAAGCTTTCGAATGCAAATATCTCGAAAACGGATCAAGATATCGAAATTAAGCAAGTATGTATTTTTCATGTAAAAAAGGTTGCTCTTTAAAATTTTCTATTCGGTTTATATGATTCTGCATACACAAAAAGGATAAGCTTCGATTTGCTTATTCAGCAGGATGTAACTAGCGCCCTCTACGAGCATCGGTAAAAGTGGTAACAAATTCCTATTCATCATGCTGAAAAACATAGTGCTGTGGCAACCCACATACCGCGAGTGTTTTTTAAGTTGCCTAATTTGCTCAAAACTACTGAATCTTTATTTCGAGAAATTTCCACAATTAATGTTTAGAAGATTAAGATTTAATTGTTATAAATTATTTAATTTAGTGTTAAGTTTTCTTTTATTAATTTCATTGATTTAAATGTCTAGTTTTCGCTTGTATAGTTAATGTTTATTCTATTTGTAGATGAATCGTGCGTTTGCGTTGCACGCAGCGGTGGAGTTTTAACAACCAGTTTCTTGGTCAACTGCTAGCGTGAGTGGACTTAATTTTGTACTTTTTTATTTCTTTGCTGCCATTTTGTTAATTCAATTGATATCGTCATTTGTTTTATTCTTGTCCATCAAAAAACTCGCTTAATAATAATAATTGGTATTATATTGTTGTGTACACCTTTTAGATATAAGATCATTTATTATTTCGTGCAGGAAGATAGATTTTAGTTTTAATTCCCTCATTATAATTTTACAGAGTTCATTTTTGGTTTTCTAGCTTGCTGTTTAATTTTTATTTTATTAATCACCTCGGGTTGGGTGAATAGTAGCATTGTTCTTGCTCTTAGTTTTCATTTTTGTAAATTTTTGGTGTTCCACGAATTTATTTTATTTTAATTTGATACCACGTGGTTTGATTTGAAAGATATTGGATTATCTTCCTGGACAACTTAATCTATTACTTGATATAGGATTTAGCATTGTCCTATTGTAATTTAGAATCTCGTGCAGTTTTGATTTAGGCCAGAACCTTCTGTTCAGGGTTTTTATCTGCAAATTGTAATTAACTTGTTTTTTTTTATAATAAATTCTTGGTTGTTTATTAACGTCATTCAAAATTCTGTTCTTTTATTTTTAATTAAACCTTTTCAATTTTTGGGGTAATGAAGAAAGTCAGATTTCTGTCACCCACTGTTTACTTGTCGTGGTTAGATGCAAGTTTTAATTCGCGAGGGTAGAGAGTAGATTGTTCCCTTTGCGCCCTTTAAAGTTTTTATCCGTTGAGCTAGCTAATTTAATTTTTCATTTTTATTAATTCATTTTGCTTTTTCAATTCAGTCTGTACACAGCAGTAGTAACACCAATTTTCACGTTTGACTCTATGAAAACTCACTAAATTATTGGGAAATTTAGAAATAAAATTATTAACTTGAACATCCTGTATGGTTTAAAAGAGCAACATTTATATAAAACATGTGGCGCTCAATCCTCATATTTTAGGTTCTACTATTCCCAGTTCCCAGATTTCCCATTCTTAACGACTCGCACTGTATAATAATGTATAATGTCACAGACATACTTCCGGCACATCTCTAATGGTAATACCCATTGCCATGATTTTCTTTTAAATAAATTACAGGCCTATGGCATTAGAGGGATTGCTTTTAATTGGATTGAGTCTTTTTTGCGAAACAGAACCCAATATGTCAATATCTTACACAACAACAATTCTACATTTAAAAATTTTTCTTCTTAAGTTTTGCCCATGAATGTTGGAGTTCCACAAGGATCAATTTTAAGTGCTACTGTACTTTTTTTTACTTTATATTAACGATTTTCCTTTGAAATTAGATAAAGTTACAATTACTTTATATGCAGATGACATTGCATTAGTAATGACTGATAAAGATGATCAGATTTTGAATGATACTTGTAATAATTATTGAGTAATGCATCTACATGGTTTGCAATGAATAAGATTCTTGTCAATGAAGATAAAAGCAGTTATTTACGTTTTCATCCCTATCAGCTTCGGCCTGCGCCAGGTTTTTACTTAGACTTGTCACTGAGTGTACAGACTATACTAAATTTTTTGGAGTGTGGGTAGATCGGTCTCTCAATTGGAGGGTCCACTGTGAGAGTCTGCTACTAAATTCACTTTGTTTTTTATTTAGAAATTTAAAGCCAATTTTAACGCGTCAGCAGATGATTGGTGTGTATTACGCTTATGTTTTTAGCAGACTTTCTTATGGAATTATATTTTGGGGATACTCAACTATGGCTAAAAATATTTTCATCAGCCAGAAACGTATTGTCCGTTGCATAACCGGCCTAAAAGCTACTGAGTCTTGCAGACCAGTTTATATCAGTTATAAATTATTAACTCTTCCTTGTATTCTTATTCTTGAGCTTGCTCTTTATGCTTACGACAATGTTTATAAGTTCCAACTTAATAAAGATAAACATGATTATAACACCAGACTTAAGTGCTTTTTTAATCTAAGGTTTTCTTATTTTACTGTCTTCACTATTTATAATTTTTTTTGATTGCTCTTGATAGAATTGTTATTATTATTGTCATATTTATATTATTATTATTATTATTATTATTATTATTATTATTGTTATCATCATCATCATCATTATTGTTATCACATTTATAAGTATTACATTTCACTATCTACATTAAGTTTACAGTTCCTAAATTCAGCTTTCTTTTTCCTAATTAGATTAGAAAATTCTTTTTAGTTGCCAATTAGTTATACTTTTTAATTTTTTTCAGATTTTAAGTAGTATTTAGCTTTTAATTTTCTTTTTTATTGCGGTTCATTTGATTTACTACTATTTTGTCTATTTTTTATTAATCACGCATGTTTGTTTTTTTGATTTATTGAATTTAGTTTTAATTTACGTTGAATTAGCTGTTAGTTAGGTATCTAGTGGAGTTTAATTTAATATTTTCGTTTCATTATTTTGTGGCTTTTGTTGACTTGTTATACACATTTATTTGTCTATATAATCAATAAACTACTACTACTACTACTACTACCCATGCGTAACTATCTTCAAGGATCCCTTCAGAGAGATGCTTCACCATGGTTATCCAGCTGTAATTTTTAACCTATAAAAAATCAATATTGACTAATCAATCTTTATGCTTTAATAACGCTTTAAACTTGAAATTCAGTGTGGTCAAGAAATGTAAAAAAAAATGGTTTATAGGTTAGTTACTCGCAGAAATTGAAATTGCATGAATCCTTTCAGTATTAATAATTGAATATTTGCTCGGTAAATTTACCTGAAAGCATATTGTTATTTCGTTTATTTCAACTTGGAGTTTTTATTTTCATTTCCATGAAAAACTTGTCATATAAAACGATCTGCTCTGCGAAAAGATAAGTACATTTATATAACTATGAAAGAAAGTTTTGTACCAACAAAATCGAAGCACATCTTGAGTTAAACGAAACAGTCTCACAACAACATTCAATTAAATTCATGTACAAATTATTTGGTTGGTATGCAACCTAATATAAAATATCATAAAAAGTATTTAGTACTAATGCTTGCCGCTAAATAGGAGGAATAACGAACGACATCAACTGTACATTATTGTATTCGATTAACGAGTTTAATAAAGTAACCCACACTTGCATGCACATAGCTATATATATATTCACTGCGAAATATAATTTATAAGTCAGTTCGCGCAGTTAGTCGGTTAATCACACAACGCAGCAATGAATAAGAAAATCAACAAGCCCAAAAAAATCACAAGGTTATTCTAATTATACCACAGACGCACATCGCTTAAATAGGTGAAATCGTCTCTTTAACTCAAAACACAGTTTGTATTCGCGAACAATGTCGACGCACGTTAAAAACTTAGAAGACCTCATAGTGTCGTCTTTAAAACCGCGGGAAAAATTGCTCTCATACGAGTGCAGCAACCTACTATCCGTAGGTGAAAATTACGGAAGTGTTATGTTAGCGGTTGAAGTGAAAATACAAGGAGAAAATGGCCAAGAGAAAACCATCTATTATGTAGCGAAAACCTGCCCGCCCACAGAGTTTCTATGGGAAATATTCAACACCAAAGTAACTTTTAAGAAGGAAATCGCGGTATATGATACCATTGTTCCGGTCCTAAACGATTTTGGGAGGGAGAAGGGAATCCAATGTTTAATGGACTTCTTTAGCAAATCTCCAGGCGCCAGAATATCCTTAGATCCTCAATCCGATGAGGTGGATAAAGACGCTGTGCTTCTCTTAGAAAATCTCAAAGTCCAAGGCTATGAGATCGGTGATAGGTTTACCGGATTCAATGAAGACACCGCAAAATATTTGCTTAGAGATTTGGCCACGATGCACGCAGGAGTTATTGCTTACAGATCTGCGAAACCAGAAGAATTCCGTCAGAAAATTCTGCCGTATCTGGGCAAAGGTTTCGATTTTAAACACATCGAAAACACTCTAAGCGCATTAGTTGTAAGCATACAAAATGCAGCTGCCAAAGATCCAAATTGTGTTCCGTATTTATCCAAAATAGAAGCACCAGTTCTAGGGTTGAACGAGCCAACTGATCTTATCGAAAATGAGATTTTCGCTACATTCACCCATAACGATTTCTGGGTCAACAATACAATGTTAAAATACGAAAATTCCAAAGTGATCGGCAACAGAATGGTCGACTTCCAAGCGATCGAATACAATTCGTTGGCCAACGATGTTATATTCTTCCTTTATACCAGCGTTAGTTTGCCGGTTTTGAAAGAAAAGGTGGACGAATTGATCGAATTTTATTACGAAAGGTTTATAGAAACGTTGAGGAATCTTGAGCACAATGTTAGGGGTTATAGCTTCGATTCGATGATGACCGAATTTGCTATTATGGCAAAGCGCAAACAGTTTGGGCATATCCTTTTCATGTTAGCGCCGATAATGATTCTAAGAGGGAAGGCTACCGAACTCGGAGAGATCAGCGAAAATGACGTGTTGGTAGGAAAGGACACCCTACATGAAAATTACGAGAAGAAAGTACAATTTGTTTTGTTAGATTTCGTTAGAAGAGGATGGATATGATATTGTGAACCGTTAACACATTTATTTATGTAAGCTATATTTATTTAAATAAAATAAATAACTTTTGTATTTTGAATAATTTGTCTTATTCTTGCTTAATTACCAATGTCCCTTTCAGTAACTACGCCTGCCGCTTACCTTTTTAAATAAACCCTTCTTATTTAAAAGTGCATTCGAAAAACGGAGCTGCCATTTCCCTTTTTTCATGGCTTACTTTTATCTGGTTATCATGACAGGAAATGTAGATTTAATGCAGGACTGTTCACAACAAAATTAATTCATAAATATGCCGTAGCAAATTAAACTTATTTTCGTTCATTAATTTGTTTGGATAATGCAACCAAATATTTTTAAATTCGTGGAATAATAAACTTATATCTTCCGTTTCTTAAAATAAAGATGTAAACTATAGTCCGACTAAGTAAATTTGGCGAGCAAAAAATACGTTAACTAATTTGTCTAAACCTTCACGCGCACTACTCTGACCCTCACTTTGTGTACATTTAACAACTGTGTATAGTCTGGTTTTAAGCTCTGGTGACCTTTAGCGTGCGAATTAAATTTTTTAATTTGTTTTCTCGCTGTTTTTACCATTGTAAATATTGAAGTAGTACCTTAGAAGAATAAATTTTTTAACTTCGATTTGTAAAACCGACATTTGAAACGATTATTTTGTAGAATATTATGTAATGGCTACACAGTAAGAAATTCTGACATGTAATTTTGACTGGTTGCGTCAACCAAATTTTACTTTATTCAAACTCCCGGATGTTGGGGATTAACTGCAAGAATCACGTCACCGCTGTAGTATACGAATAAGGGAGGCGCTCTTTTGAGAATCACGGCGCCTGTTAGATATTTATCTGGTAAATATTTCAGATTAATAATTTATAATCGTACTTACCTTACTATTTGTACCAAATATGTTCTATTACTGGAATGAAATAGGAGAAGCGCCATCTGTGGGACAATTTCTGTAATACATGTAAGTATTTGCTGTATTATACAGGGAGAACTATCGTACTTCAATTCTTCAGTTTCCACAACCCAAAACGTAATCTGGTTTAGTGTTTCAGATTTGTCTATCTAACCGTATTGTAAGTTGAATGAAAAAAAAAACTTGTTAACTTTCTACTAATATTAAAGGAACCATTTTCGTTGTTAATTCGAACAAGTTGAAACTTTAATATAACTAAACAGATTCAAGCTAAATTATTTCTTTATAGAACCCGAGAAATTGCTTTGATTTGACTCAAATTTTGGTCATAATAACCATAAAAAAGCATTTTATTAGTTCAACACAGTAACTTTTCTAAGTGTATGGATCACACAATGTTAGTGTTACTCAACATATCGCTGTGATCTTAATCCATTTGAATTAGTTTAGAGGATGCATAAAAAAAAAAACTACAACGAGAGAAGAAAATGCATTCCGTCAACCACCATCACATTGTTGGAAAAATATGACTGCATTAACAACATTTTCAATCAAATTGAACAAAATATAAAGTTAAAATAACTAAAAAAAAATTTTGACAATATTTTCTTAGTTCAACAGTTGTTTGTTTGTTAGGACATCAACAATATATTTGTTAACGAATAAAAATATTTTGTTATTTTACATACTACTACATCGAAATTGTTAGAAGAACACTTCGCAGTAGTATATTTTGAAACACATTTTTAATTGCTTTAACAAACTCGTTCTATTAATATAACTATATTAGGTGTTCTATAATGTTTGTTGCGTTAACCAAAATTTTAGTTAACCTTGCAAGAATACCGTATAATAAAGGCAACCATATCGTTTTATTAATTTAACAAAGCCAGTAGGCAATAGATTCACGTGTATAGCAGTTTTCTTCTATATAGTAGTAAATACGTTACATATAGGTAGGTATGTATTTCAGAAATCGCGACGAATATGGCGTTCGTTCCATTCCACACCAGTAAATGACACATAAGGGTCATAAAGCATAACAGTTAGAGTTATAAAATATTAATCTAGTGCATTTACCAGTCAAACATTCAATAGGAGTTGCGATCATTAAAACAGCGATTGGTGATGTGCAATGGCAGTGATGTCAATAAAATTGCTTAACTTTGAGGGTTTTAGATATATCTCGCCTTATAAATATTTTACACTTTATGTTGTTAATGAGATGAGAAATGTACAATACCAAGATAATTGAACATTTCCCCTTGCAAAGCAAAAAATGCTTGATGGCTTGGCTTGCTGCAGCAATAAAATATTATTAACTAAAAAGCAATTCTGTTTTGGCTCAACTTAATTTTCCTGTTTAACATAGCAAAAATTGTTATTTTGAATTGCTAAAATATTTATTAATCTTGCAACTTTTACTTTTTATTTTGATGAATTATTTTGGTCAATCTAACATGAAATAGTTGTAGTGTAGTGGTGAAACACTTATTGCCCTAACAATATTGAATGTTTAAAATAAAATTATCTTGCTTGTTAAAACAATATTAGAAATATTGTCAAATCTACACAATTATTTTAACAGACGCATTTTCTTACTTTGACAATGATTTTTGTTTGACTATATACGACCAAATACTTTTTGTTGGATCGCTATTTCTTTGTTAATCTAACGTATCTTCTTCTCTCAGTGTAGCATCGCAAAATGTGGATCAAAGTTGCGATGTAAAATCTTTAATTAGACCAGTCATTAATTATGGAATCAAATTACTCCAAATTTATGGGACACAGAGTGCAAACATATTGCATTAATAAATTTTATTAACATGAAATACTTTCAAACAAAAAGTATAAAATATAATTTAAATTTATAGTCAGGTACAATTTTTTGACGGATCCCAGATCGTTAAATTTATTGAATTAAATATGCTTCTCAAAATCACAACAGATTTCTTCGCCAAAAATATTACTTTTTATCATTATCGTCATAAAAAACAAGGAATGCAAATATATATTCGACAACGTAGATGTTAAATGATAAAAGTATCAGTAGCTAAAGCTTTGAAATAAAGCAACAATAGTGAATTTTGCTTTTGTGATTAGATTGAATTTCTAGATCGTCGTTTAATTAAAAAGTTATCCCTTTGTTCCTTTTATTCGGAGGTTTCGTTATTGGTTTTGTAATATTTACAAGCTATTTCTTTTTCACCATATATTTCCTGTAGTCATCGTTTTCTTAAATTTAACAATTTTTTTTTATTGGAACATGTCAAAAACCACATTAAAACTAAACAGTGACTATTCAAACTTTCGACTCAAATTGAAAAATTTTTAAACACGAATTTCTGAATTTATCTTAATAATCATAATAAATCGGCATTGACAGAAGCAATTCGTTAAAGCATTTTTTTTATTTTAAAAAACCCATTAGTATTCAACTAGGAACCCATTGCGAATGGTTTCTTCGCTGAGAGAATGCATAATATACCCGGCAAACATACATAAATTTACTCACATTGTTACATGCATCGCCAATAAAAATATCAAAGATGTGAGCCGCCAAAAACGTGTTAAAAATATTTTGTACTAATTTGCAAATATACATGGCAAAGGAATTCATCGATAACTTGTATATAGTAAGGGACAATAAACAAAAGCTTTTGCAATTTTTTGCAGGATGTCGACTGCCGTATAACATAAACTAATCGACACTTGTACAGGATATTTCGTAATCTAGATACAACCGCAAATTTTGTTTGCAATAGCTTCATTACCTTTTGTATTAACAATTGTGAAACAACTTGATGCTTTAAATTGAAATGTTTATGTGATTTTTTAAATTATATCACAATATGTATGCATACCAATATATTTTCAAATCGAACATAAATGTTTTTATAATAGTCGTTTAGTATAATAACCTTTGTGAATACATCCCTGTGAACCTCGAAGGATTAGATAAACTGAAGCTAGTGAATAAATCAAATCGTTCTATCTATGGACAGATATATGAAGAGGTCTCATTAGCAACAAACTTTAGGTTCGCACTTCTTGGTTACCTCACAGCAACACTTTACACCAGGTATGAGCAACCTTTGACATGTTGTGAGCCAAACTTTAGTGTGCAAATACGTTCGCGGGCCGCGTTTAAAAGTAGTGCATTTTAAAGTAGTGTTCATAATTTTTAGCGATAAATATCAGACATGAAATAATACGACAATGTTATTATAATGCAATTTATTAAAATACGAAAATGAAATGAAAAAAATAGGTACAACATTATAATTAAATCGTGAAATTTGGAATTATTACAAACTACGAAACTTAAATAGCGACAACGACATCAATGAGGCCCTTGAGCTTGAATTTGGGAAACTAATCCATCGATGTTTGGATGAATTCCACTGATGCAAAGACGTAAAGAATTTTCCAAATTATCGTCAGTCAGCCTTGTACGATTTTTTGATTTATTAACTTTCATCATTGAAAAGAACTGTTCGCATTTATAAGTACTGCCAAACGCACAAATCAATCTTCTGGCGAATTTTCTAAGCTCCGGAAAATGGTCTTCTTCGAGGTATTTTTTGTAGAAATCGCACAACTCCACGTCTTCAAATTTTGATTTTAGGAATGAGTTTTCTTGGAGCTCGATCAACTCCATTTGCAAGTGTATTGGAGCATTTTGTACATTACTTTTTGTTGGAGTAGCTAATAAGTTGAAACTGTCTTCCATATTTTTAGAATCGCTAAACCTGTTCGAAAATTGCTCCGACAGTAACTTGTGTTCTTCAGCATATTTAGCATAAGCAGTATTTTCATACGTAGAGAGCGTGGTGAAATGGTAACTGTTACCAGACAGCAACTGTGCCTCCCACAAACCGATTTTGTTTTGAAATGCTTTCAAACGGCTGTACAAATCATTTACTAACTGTCCTTGCTTTTGAAGTTTCAAATTTCATCATTCAAATGGCCTGTAAGGTCGACCAGAAATGCTAAGTCACATATCCATTTTGGGTTACTCAATTCAGATAGTGGTTTATCTTTTACTTGCATAAAACCTGCTATCTCATTTCTAAGCTCGTAAAATCGTTTCAGCATTTTTCCTTTGCTTAACCATCTGACTTCACAATAATATATTACGTCGTCATATTCGGCTGATATTTCATCCAAAAATGCCATGAACTGACTATGGTTAAGCCCTCGGGATCGAATAAAATCGATGGTTTTTACTACCAGATTCATAACATTCTGGAGTCGAATGGACTTAGAACACAAGTTCTGTTGGTGGATAATGCAATGAAGGACTATCAAATCATTTTTTTTGCACATTTAATTCAGTTGCTTTTTCATACAAAATTCCGATGAAACCTTTACGTAAGCCGACCATAGAAGGTGCACCATCTCTGCATACACCAACTAATTTTGACCATGGCAAACCAAAACTTGTGAATACCTTTTCAACTTCATTAAAAATGTCCTCTCCTGTAGTGGTTCCTTTTAACGACTATAAAGCAAGCAATTCCTCAGTAACTGTGAACTCTTTATCAACACCTCGAATAAATATAGCCAGTTGAGCTGTGTCAGACAAATCGGTGCTCTCGTCTAATGCTATGGAAAATGATTCAAACCCAGCCATACGGTCAGTCAAAGTGTTTTATATCATTAGCCATCATTTCTATACGTCGGGCAACAGTTCGTCTTGACAAACTAATTTTTTCAAATTCATTTTTCTATTCAGGACACAAAACACTGCAAACTTCTAACATACACTCCTTGATAAATTCTCCTTCGGCAAATGGTTTTAATGACTTTGCCAATTTTGAACTAACTATAAAACTAGCTTTTACAACATTATGAAGTTGTGTTCTTTGTTTATGAAACATTTGCTGCTGTTTTTCCAAATTTGCGGTAAGCTTCTGGATTTTGTCTTTTCTTATTTGTCCTGTCAGTGAGTGCAGCATAGGATGCTTAGTTGAGTAATGCCTCTTTATATTGAATTCTCTCATCACTGAAATGGATTCATTACACAGCAAACAAATAGGCTTACCATTGTGCAAGATAAAAAAGAATTCTTCAGTCCATTTTTCTTGACACTGACGACCCTCAGCATCTTCTTTTCATTTCTTTCCACCAGACATCATTTTCGTTTACTTTTCGTTCGATAAGTAGTGTAATATTTTTTTTTTAATTGGTTTTTCAAAAGGTCTCGCGAGCCGGATCACATCTTACAGCGGGCCGGTTGTTGGCCACATGTTTTTCACTTTCTTGAGAGTGAATTTAGAGGGTTTTTGGATGACTTATCTCTTGAAGTAAGAGGCAAATGTAGTTCCATTTTTGGAAATAAACTTGTGCTCCTAGATAAAATGGCAGTTACATAAAAATCTCGTGTTTTAATTAGTTTGGGCCTTTTGTGACAATATTTATAATTTATAATATAAATCTATTATTTCCATATTTGAATTTCTATAGTACCTACAACAATTTATAAAAAAAATATATCCTGTTCTCCCCTAATTTTTAAAAATCTCTTTCTTACAGCATTGTATCTCATCGTTTCAAATTGATTATTAATTTACAATATTTGAATTTGTCCAATGTCATTATAATATATTAACGTAAAAAGCTATTTGTATAGCATCCGACTTCTGTCAAGAACAATTATTTCGAGAATTTCAGCCATCTAATTAAACATTTGCCCTCCGTTAAGTATTATGATTTCGGTCTGCCTTATATTTTCCACTATTTCCGGCGTCGAATTCTACTACATAATTAAAGAAACACAGACTCACACGCAGAGAGAAGTCAGACCAAAGCAAATAGCGCAGCGCTAAAGGAATTGAAGTGAACGGTTCGTTGGGGTTATCTCAAAGGAAATAAGCGTCAAATTCTATATAGGCCCGTATTCTAATGAAGGAAGAATTAACATACGTCAAGCCGGTGCGACCTTTATGTGCGCATGCATATACCACCGTGTGAGCAAACAAGATAAGACCGCACTACGGTTTTATGGTACAACAAAACTAGACACTCATTACGGAGTCAAACAAAAGCTTTGGATAATCAAATTTACTAGAACTGACCCCGGTTGTGTAAATTAATTTTCGGCAGTTATCCGAAACGCAACGGTAGAATAATAAATAGGAATACGTTGTTTTAGAACTAAATTATCTGTATTAAGAAGATTTGAAGAAAGACGACTTGATCTATTAATATGAGTAGTTTATTTATATTATTATATATTTATATTTTTTACCAGCAGTAATTAGGTAGCCGATAAGATTGCACGCGATTCGTCTTCTACATCAATAACTTGTATTATCGCACTTTTGCTTCATTAAATATTGAATTTATAATTTAATTTTAATGATTTAATGTATTACCTGCTTTTATAGTAATAGAGACAGTGTAAATTTCGATGCATGCACAATTTATTGTATGATATTATATTAAAAACATTTGAAGAGCATAAGGACTCTCACTCAAGGTGAGTACACTTATTTTCAATATTTAAATAAACAATCAGATACCATACAATATATTTTGGATTATTAATTCCAATTTAAAATAAAAACAACATTCAAATCTCCCGCTATCCCATATAGTAAACTTCAACGACAACGCCTACCAACTTATAACATTAAAATTTCAATTTAAAATTTCATTTACCATTATAATAAATGACCTCAAAGTTTACGAAATTTTAAATACTTATTTTGCTTACTAAAATTTTAATATATCTAAATTTATATAAATAACCAAAGATCTAATAGGAAAAAGAGGAAGTGAAGGAAAAAGAAACCTTTCACTGGAAAAATAAAAAACAAAAATATTGTTTTCTGGGTTCAACCAATTCACGCATGCGATATATTAAATAAAAAGTATTTATTTGCACACTTAAATCTAATTAAATTAACACTAATAATACATAACTAAAACACTATTCAAACGTTTATTAAACTAAATTCACTTAAATACTACTAATTTATATTCACAATTTATATACACTATTTATTTCCACATTGACTTCTCTTGACAGTCTCTTTGTTTATGAAAACTAAACTATTACAAAAGCATCCCAACCCCGTGCTCCACTTAAAAAAAAAAGGTATTACACGAGGCTACCTATTCTATGTACTATATGGGTTCCATAACAATTGAAATGTTCCTGCTCTGACTAGATAATTTCCCTATGATTCTTAATAACAAAAATATAATACAGTAGCCTCGCGACCATATGAATACTACTTTTGTGAAATGATGAAATATGTAAAATGTGATTAGTTCACATAATCGCGAGTCTACTGTACTATTTTTTATTACTTATTTTAATGTATAGTGTGTGTATGTAAATAGATAAATTTTGCAAAATTTATAATAAATAAAATAAATATTAAACTCCGACCTTAAATCAAATCTTCTTTAACAGCTCCTCTTCAATTTTTGCACCTTAGCTTTAAACCAACCTTTGAATAGTATTTCTTCGAATAGTATTTCTTGAAACAATAATTATTCGAATAGTATTTCTTGAGACAATAATTCTATCATCTTGCGTTTAATATTTCTTTATATTATATGTTCTTAATTTTTAGAACTTTTATTTTATCTTTCAAATTAATCAATAATTTTTTTGTAACTGATCAATAATAAAATCACTTTTTTTATATCACCATGTGCACCACATATATCATGAATTGCACACAGCCTCCCAAACATCATATTTTATTTTGACAATTTTAAATGACTTTGAAATTTTGAAATATCAACATTTATAAAGTGTTATATGTTTTGTTTGTATTAAATTAAACATTAATTTCGTTTATAAAATAATATAAATTATATATTTTAAGTTTAATACTAAAATCCTATAATAAGTAAATATATAATGAACTCCAAATCTAATATTACATTACATTACAATATATTATACTTCTCTTAACAGAACTCTCCAATAGAACTGCCTTTTCGCGGGCGTGTTTATATTTGACACGTCTGGTTCTGGAGCGATCTACACTTTTCTGTATGTTCATTGTGTATCGATGAAGTATACTATAGCTCCATCTAAGGACGGCTTAACTATCTAATGTGATATCAGCATTATACACCCAGCGCCATCTCCTGGCACAATTGGAAAGTCAAAATCGAAATTCAAATAAACGCGCTCAACAGTATAGTGCTATATTCAAATTTTTGTGTTTAAGTATTTTCAAAATTTAGAATCATTCTGCGCGTTTCTCTCTATTACACTGTTATTTCGATGTTACATATCTTGTTACTGACTTTTATTGAATTACACATTAACTATAACTAATTACTCGTTTTAATACACACCAGAAGGGAAAGTATACGAAAAAATATTAAATTATATATTATTATTATATATAAATCGGCATAGGAAATTTAAGCTCTTAATTCAGAAGAAGATACCTAGGTGTATATTTCATTTTTATACTACGAATATTGCGATTTGCCATTATTGTAACATTCTTCATTATGGCAATTTTCTTTATCTTTGGTGGGGCAACACATTAATATTTATACATATTTGCCATTATTATTAAAATATTTTTTATTTAACATTTTGTGTAATAAATGATCCAAACTTTCTAATAGCCATGTGTGTTACGGACTTGAAATAGTTATTTTCCATTTATCGAATTAAAGCAAGTTACTATGCATTATTATTGTATTAAGCTATTATGTTGTAATTAGAACATCAATGCCAATTATTGCATACCTGCACGCCGGTTAATCACATTCTCTTGTGCTCCATACTTGTTCATTAGCTAGGCTTGCCAACTACATCAAAGGTGATTTGTCCGACACTGTTCCTACTGCCTCTATTTACGTTTATCCGTTGCAGCGTAGAGGTATGATGATACAAACAAGATATACACAGTACTGACAAAAACTCTTACATCATTAAAGCGTCATAAACCTAGTATCGATGTGTAAGATAAGCATGGCAATACTCTGCGTTATGAAAGATCCTTTGTGTCCTCTGTTGTTGCTGCATTTACAACCTGGCGCCCAGCCCTATTCTTCCATATATAATCTGCATTTTGCTTCTTATATTATTTCCAGACTCAGATGTCCTTTTACTTGCACTGGCTTGCCAGGAATCCTGTTATTATGAGGATATTGCTTTTACATAGATTAATGCATTGTTTTAATCTTTTCGGGTTAGCTCCTAGAAAAGTTTTAACTAAGTTTATTCCTTTCAGATTTTCCCAATGTTTGTATTTGCTCTCCCTTACTGTACTATTGGCAATTCATTTCTTTCCAATATTGTGATATTACTTATCACTCACAGATTCGAGTCCTCAAAATGATATTCAAGTTACTTCATCTACTCTTCTCCTTCGTATCCTGCAACCAAAGCAGGCCATTTTTTTTCTTTTGCCTTTGCCTCTTTCAGTTTTTCATGCATTGTCAGACCATTACTATTACATGAATGAAAGCTCAGTACGTTTGCGGCTGCATAACCATGAAACATTATAATAATTAGACACCGGATTATATGCAAAGTGCATATATTTTATTTTTTGCATATCTTTAATTATGGTCTATATGTAGACGTATTACACTAATTGAAGTTAATTAGCACTAATTAGTGATTGCATATTTAGGCATTTCTATGCATATTTTTACAAAAGTTGAATATATTGCATATTTAAGCTTTTTCTTATCCTTTCTATTAGTCAAAATTCCTAGTAATTCCTAATGTAGATCGACAATTCTCAGAACGATAAATCTTTTACATTGGTTTCCCTAATACTTTTTTCCAAGAACTGCACGTGTTTAATTTCGCCTAGCAGAAGGGATGTGGTAAATACGTTTCATTATTAATTCCCAAGTAAACTATTCATTCATTGAATATCTTTGAGCGAAATAGCATGTAACTGTGTTACGTTTTTAAATACTGTGCGTGCATACAATGAGTATAGCGAACAAAATTTCTTTATGGATTAAACCATATCCTGAACTGGTAAAGGATGGCGACAAAATATTTTGTTGAGCCTGCAGTAAACTGGTAAATTTAATTTTACTAAAAGCTTTACAATTGTTTTTAAATTCTTTAAGTTTTGATATAAAATGACAATTGTTGTTGTAGGTGTCTTCTGAAAGAAAATACCTGATTGATCAACACGCTAAAACTCCATCACATATTGGAAAATGTGACAAACTAAAGCGATCCGCGTGTGTGCAGCAATCTATACGTCAATGTCTAGCATCAACTTCACGATGTGTGTAACGCATTAATTTCGTCTAACCTACTCTTAGCAAGATTAAACAATGTTAATGAAATCATTTCTGCAAAAATATTGCAAACATAATATACCTGACGAAAATACCTTACTAAAAAATTATGTCACATCTTGTTACCAGCAAACAATAGCAGAAATTCAACAATTGATAGGGAGTAATTTTATTTATATCATAGTAGATGAAAGTACGTATTTGTTAATAGGAATTCTTCATGAAGATATTGTAGGTAAATAATATTTAATTTATTGTAAAGAACAAAAAACAAATAATGTGACAATTGCCCAATTCGTTCAAGAAGGTTTATCAATTTCTTTTTACCTGGAACTTGTGAAAAAATTTTACTAATGTTGTCCGACGCTGCACTATACACGATAAAAGCCGCGCAGAATTTAATTTTTTTTTTGTAGTAACATTATTCATACCACTTGTTTAGCTCATGGGTTCAAACGTGTAGCCGAAGACATTAGGAATCAATTCCCTTTGATTAATGATTTAATTAGCAATGTCAAAAAAATATTTTTTAAAAGCACCTTTACGAATCCAATTTTATAAGGAGCGACTTCCCGGTGTTGCCTCCTGAACCGATTATTACGAGATGGGGTACGTGGTTAGAGACTGCAATTTTTTCCGCCGATAATTTTGAAGGAATAAAAAATGTAATTCTTGAAATTACCGCTGACTGCATTGCTCTAGAAAACTGTAAAGAGATAGTAACATCAACAGAATTGCTATAAAACCTTTTGTATATTAAGTCAAATTGTAGCTTTGTTTCAAGTTCTATTCGTAAACTAGAAACGCAAGGGATGTCGCTCTCGGAATCAGTCGAAATACTAGACGAATTTGATATGCTATGTAAGAAGGTGCTATAGGTAATTCTATATACGATAAATTTAAAAAAAATGATAAATAAAAATGCGGTGTATTTGAAATTGAAGAAAGTAAGAAAAATTTTGGAAGATGAAACAGTAAACGATTTCGACTTTAATTTTAGTTTAGAATGCGTCGCAAAGTTAAAAAATGCACCAATTACATCTGTGGATGTTGAAAGAAGCTTTTCTATTTCGAAACATATGTATTCTGATAGAAGACAAAACTTTCTTTTACACAATTTTGAAAAATATTTAATTATAAATTGTTTTAGAAACATGTTGTGAAAAAATTTTGTGCTATAAAGTTAATGTTTAAATTTCTGCTCTTATTTATTTTATGTAAACATTTTGCATATTGTCGCAATTTTTTTTGCATATATGCCCAGGTTTATGCATATTTTCTTAAAAATCGATGCATATATATGCACATATATTCCAGTTTTTCTTTGCATATAATCCGGTCTCTAATAATAATCCTTTGGTCTTGGTGTTTTTTTTTGTCAATATTGAGCTGGACGCGTACTTCTATACCATCAATAAAATAAATGCAGTCAATCTGAAGGCTTATGAAAATAAGCGGAATTATATTGCAACAGCTGGCCAGGCGATACTGAGGGCACTGGTGGATTCTAAAATACATCAGGATCTAGAACCTGTTCTAAGAGTGTTTAAAGACACCTCACGAGAGCAGTTGCTTTAAAGATAAACACAAGTAACACTAGACTAATAGAACCAGGCAAATGCATGCTAAGACTTTTATTAAGGGACTGTTAAAAAAGAACGCTGAAGAACTACTGCCGCTCAGTAGGAATTGTCTTCGTATCGTAACAAGTCTTCTGACAGGACACTGTACATTAAAAGGACACCTACAGATAATTGGGATCTACACTGGAGATTCCAACTGAAGACTCTGTAATGAGATAACAAAGAACGCATACAACATTCTTTGTGAATGCGAGACTCTGGCCAGAAGGAGACAGGCAATTTTTGGCAAGCTAAAAATTAGCCCAGAGGATTACTTCGATCAACCAGCCAGAGACCTGTACAGACTTCCCAGACCCTTCCAGCAATCTGGTAGAAAGCACCCTAATAACTAGTATCTTTTTGACAGGCTCCTGTGGGGTTGTCAAAGACGCCTTCTATATTTAGAAAAGCATGTACTACAGTCTCTTTATTCGTCAGTGCATCTTGGATTAGATCTAGTAATTCCACTAGTGCAGTCTTAGTGGATTTGCCAATTTTAGAGGCATGGTGATAAGGCTGCTCCACATTATCTATTCTGATAGAATTATCCACAGCTATTTCACCGGTTTTTAAAAAAAAAATAAAGCCAATAGGTCTCTGAGAATTAAGATGTGTGGAACCCTTACCTTTTACTTTTGATATGAAAATTACTTTTGATCTGCTCCAATGCTATGCATTTGAGCTGTAGATTGCTTAAACTTAACTTATCCGGAGGATATCGTCTTGCCTTTTCTGAAGTAGGAGTGAAAAAATCTCATCTACTCCTTTTACAAAGCTAGAAAGCATTTATAGCCCCTTTCAGCCATACACTACTATGTATGCACTTAGCCATTGTTATGTCTTCTGTGTTTCTCCGTTAAGTTTTTCGTGGTGTCAATCTGTCTCTTAGGAAAGTAAGTTTCTAGAAGTAGGAGAACTCTTTCTTCTTTATTTTCAGTGAACCTTCTATCTAGCTTTCTTTGTGTTTTATCGTCCTTAGATTTTCTAATATACACTTTGCCACTTTGTAAGCATGCCAGTATTACTGCAGCCAGTCCCAAGCCTGGTGAAATGCGAGGGGAAGGTGGCTGGCGCTTCGCAATACGTATCTATCATGAAAAACTGAAAAATCGCGAATATCTCCAAAACCTTTGGAGACAGACACAATGACATTCGTATAAAATCGAAAGAAAATTCAATTTTACATCCATTTATGTAAAAATTGCTATACCATTCAATCAAAAAAAAATTAAGTTATCTATGATTTTAGAGTTCGAAAATTACAGAGCCCTATTTAATAATTTTGTAATTTAAACAAAACAATTTTAAAATAAAAGACGTGTGCTGTTTCATGATTAAGCGAAAACTGAAAACCGCATCTTTCTAACTTTCGTATTTCAGGAGATATTTCCAAACATCGCAGGCATTGCAAATGTCATTTTTTTCGAAAAACGTCATGTAATTCGGAAACGGTACAACTTAGCCCCAATGTATGCCTAACGTATTGTTATTTAAATTTAACAAGAAATCCAAAAATACAATAATATGCAGGGTGTTCCATTTAAAATAATAAAGTTAGTATGTACTTCCGGTACAACCGGAAGTCCGCCATTACTGAAATTAATTTTAAAATGTGTAGAATATGATTCCAGGCAACATTTATTTGAAACATTTTTCCCCCGGTATAACAAACCATTTTCAAGAAGCTTGATATCATTGCTAACATTTAATCTCTGAAACTGGAGAGTTAAGGTGTTACCCAGCCCAATAAGAACATAAACGTTAAGAAAACGTTGTTCTTAACGGTAACCGAACGTTTCGTAACGTTTATAAACAACGTCGAAGCGACATATCTATGTCCCGACAAAATACGTTGACAAAAAGTTACTTATTAAGCGTTATTTCACGTCATATGCTAATGTTATTTTAACGTTTAATTTTTAATAGAAAATATCGTTAAATAGAAACGTTTAGCACAAGGTGTATTTTAACGTTTAATAAACCACCTCTGTAAAACGTAAAAAGTACGTTTATAGTGCTACGTGATATTATCGTTCAAAACAAACGTTTATTGGTAAGTGCAGTTTAACGTTCATAAAACATCTATGTAAAACGTAAAAAATCGGTTTACAGGTAACGTAACCTCAACGGTAACCCTTCGTTAGTGTGGTAGAGTATGCCATACCCCAGTATGTTTGCCTACATACTGCGGTATGGCATACTCCACCACACTAACGAAGGGTTAATAAAATTTCTGTGATCTGTATCAAACCTTTATAATCACGTAGTAGTAACGTCACATCTGCGTAATTTAGTGAGGTGCCGAATGAATTATCAGGTTCGTTGCATTCATGCGCTCTAAAACGCTGCGTTATAGAAACTGTACAACACTTACCAAGTTCCAGATGTGACATATATGTTACTTTCTATTTACAGTGCCGTTTTATGTGGCGATAACGAAAAATTAGTTATAGATTAAAAGTAATAATGTCCAATACTAAATTAAATTTTATTTTAATTAAATCATTCAATGATCACATCATAGTATTGAACTCAGGATAAGCTCTTCAATGAAACATAATGCTTCTTCAGAAAAACTAAAATGTAATTACCTATAAATATAATACAATGCAATAATAACATAATAATAATAATAATAAAAAGATAATAGAATTCTTTACCAAAACTAAAAAAGCAACGAGGTCATTTCATTTAAAGATATATACATTTTCCCTTTTTCTGCACATCCAGGTCTTCTACCCAAACAGTCCATTGGGGCGTATATTTCAACCAGTCCTTCACTGCACTTTCTGCTGTATGTATGTATTGTTTAATTGTAACTTTAAATGGAAGACTCAAACAATAGGTATCATAAGTAACACCAAGGACTACAGGCTGTAAATTTTAGGGATATATATATATATATAAGTTAATGTTTACTTTGATTGGTTTCCTAGATTTTTGTATTACAAATGAATGAAAGTATTTAGTACTCACTGTATATTGTTGCTATAGTTTCCGTATTATCTCTGGTTCCCGTTTTGTGAAAACTAAGTGTTCCTGCCCTTCCAGTTATGCTTCACTGCAACGACGTCATGTAACAGTAATTAGAATAATTTCTTTTACACAAGTCCAGATTTTAGAACCATCAGCATTCGTTAACCTATATATTTGAAAATAAAGTAAGACGGTGGTGTATACTAAGAAACCAGGTTCCTCAAGAACAAATTTTAGAATATAGTTAAATTTTCGGACATTAGTGTTCTTATTTTAAGATGGCTACTATGCTGTTTTGCCAATTGTGTATATGCATATACATAATTATACGTGCAATGTGCATCGTATATGCAAATATAACCTAGATAGACTTAATTGATGGGGTACCTAGCTACTCACTGTTTAGTTAAATACACTGATTGTTGCGTATCACATATTAATATAAAACTTTGTTATAAAGATAAAGAAAAGTTCTAACACTCGACTAGCATAGTAAACATATGACTGCAAGCATACTGCAAGTGCTCCGTGCACGTTGCAGATGCGCAACAGGGATGGAAGAGTTTATTTGAAATGGGGGAGGGATGATACATTCATCAGTAGTGCAGTTTTAATACAATAATTGTGTTACCTATTGTTAAATACATTTTGCATTCATTCATGCAAAAGCACATCTTATCTTAAAACAAACAAATTTAACACCATTTTATTTTAACTATACTTATACTTATGCGTTGGATTGTAGTTAATAGTTTTTCACATTTCAACGTTGCTTTTTAACGTAGAGTAAATGGTGAAACTACGTTTTATTTTAGTTGTACTTGAAATATATGCGTTACGTTTCAGTTAATAATTTTTCATTTTTCAACGTTGTCTTTCAAACGTCTTTCAACAAGTAAACGGTGAAACTACAGCGTCTTATTTTAGTTATATCTAAACTATGCGTTACATTTCAGTCACTAATTTTTCATTTTTCAACGTTGTCTTTCACGTAGAGTAAACGGTGTAACTAAAACGTTTTATTTTAGTTATATTTAAACTATGCGTTACATTTCAGTTAATAATTTTTCATATTTCTACGTTGTTTTTTAACGTAAAATAAGCAGTGAAACTATAACGTTTTATTTTAGTTATATTTAAACTATGCCTTACATTTCAGTTAATAATTTCTCATATTGTAACGTTATTTTATAACCTAAAATAAACGATGCAACTACAACGTGTTATTTTAGTTAAATTAAAACTATCCGTTACATTTCTTAGTTAATATAACGTTTCTTCAATGTATAGTTAAAAATTGGTTATATAATAAACGTGTTAATTATAACCATTAACGTTGTTTCAACCAATACAACGTTAAATTCACGTAAATGTAACCAACTTGTTCTCACTGGGAGGTGTCCTCATTTAGTTAGTCATTGATATTTAAACATTCATTTTATGTTCCGTTTATAATTTAGTGAAGCATTTGGGCTTATCTACCAAATTAGGGGCAAATAAACATAACACAAAAATAAGCAAAATAATTAATATCGAATCAAATTCAATTGCAAACATCTCTAAGAAAAAAATGCACAAGACGAAAGTTTTTTGTAGATAAATGGATAATAATAGTAACCATAATCGCTATAGTATTTTTTGTTTACATTTGCGAATTTTGAAAATTTATTCAGACGTCGTATTTCACGCATCCTATGAAGGAATTCCAGAACAGATTTAACGAAATTATTCAGAAACTCCCACGTTCTAGCATCCGTTCAACTGCGTGCCGTACAATGTCGCCAAACAATACCCCAAGAATCAAAAAGTAATGTGTCCTGAAAATGTCCTGAAAAATTTAAAACATCGCCTAATCAAATATTCAGTTGGGAGTGATGTTCGCTCCCGGCTGCCTCCTCCTTTAGAAGAATTTCGTTCCACTTTTTTTTTTTTTCTTCCCAATAACCTCGTGTTGCTGATTTTATTCTCTTTGTTTTCATTCTACTTTTTAGCGAAATGATTTTCGAATCCCTGTTTAGGCAGCTGTCGATGTTGATCCTTTGCTTGTGTTCAGTTATGATTAATTGAGCAGTTAATTTAAAAGTCGATTTTTCAAGTGTATACCCTAGTCAAATACGTCATAGGGGTAAAAATATTTAAAGCGGTATTGAGGGATTGCCTGACCTAGATATAAGACAGAAAATAAATAACGATGATGGTCCCATAATTGAGTTGTTTTACATTAAAAAGAGTTCAAACGTAAAGTAAGTGTTTTATCATTAAAGGTATTAAATGGTGTAATCGTAAGAGCGCCAAACTACAAAAAAAACGCCTAAAGAAGTGAAATAGTTAATTGATTTAAGAATGTTTAAAGTACTAAAGTTTGAATTAATTAATTTAGATATATAATTGAAGTGTACATAATCACTTACTTGTAGGCGGCATAAGGAAGCATCGGTAACCGTGAAATTTCGATTCATGAAATTTTACAGATTGAAATAGTACTATGGTAGAAGCACTACGCAATTTTCTTCTGCCCAAATGCCAGATTAAGGAGTACAACTCCATCCAAAGCTTACGTGTTTTTTTTTGTTAATTTTTAACAATATCTCCGAAATTTTGACAGCTGCTAAAAATTCTTTTAACATACCTAATTTGTAGCAGATTACATCGACCCAGAGATGACCTGATCTATCTTCACTAAAAGCTAATAAAAAATCATTGAAAGCGTGTCTTTCCACCAATACACAGTAAGAAATTTGTAACGCTAGAACCACACTACGCCGAATTCATGGAGGTCCCTCTAAATAGTGTAATTTTTTTAACACTAAGAGTAGTGTTAATAGTTAGAGGATATTTACTATGCTTTAGTGTAAATACAGAATATTACTACTAGTGTGAATGTTATTGCTTCATAGTGTTTATCTAAATTTTTAGCGTAGATGGTCAAGCCAGTACCTGTATGCGTTAAACAAGATCTATAGTGATTGTTAACTCTGGAAAGAGATAATTTTCTCTATTAAATGTTTTATCAATACTGTTGTAACGGGAGAAAATTAAATCAAGTTCCTTATTTTCTAATAAATATAGCAATGACTGTGTTAGTTTTGGTAAAACCTAATTAAACCGAAATAAAATTACTCTATGTACAATATTTATATAGTATAAACGTAAACGCAAATATTGAAATTAAATGAATGGACAACACATGAAAGTAGTTTCTTAAACATGTTGAACATCTTATGACATCTGAAGATGTAGTAACTCAACACTGCGGCACTTTGTTAATTAGATAATTGATAGAAATCTCGACCTATCTACTTTTTTCCTTTCTAGTGGAGTGTCCCACAAGTTTTTTTTTTTAGTATTTCCCTGCTTCTGTAAAACTATATGTATAAATGTACTGTCTATAATATAGAGACAATTATTTACCTTTATTTTACTGTAGCAGATATGTACAAAAATGCTAAATACATAACCTAACTAGCGTATTGGCGTAGCTAGCGTGCGTCTGGTCTACTGAAGCACTGAACACTGAACCGTTACAATTATTTGCGCCAATCAGAATGCATCGTAACTGATCATGTGTTGTTAAATACAATATGCACTCCAAAGAATCGACTTTTACAATACTGACAGAGTATATACTTTACTCTGCCAGTGTTGAATTGAATTAAGTAGTTTGCTAGTGTAATTATGTTAGGGACTGCAAACAATCCCTCAATGCACTGGCACGAGACAACACGGTGTCTCTGATTTGGGTGCCGGGACATGGGGATATAAAGGGCAACATAATAGCCGATGAACTAGCCAAGGAGGGCTCTAAGAGACACTTCATGGGTCCAGAGCCCGTATGTGGGATTACTAAGGATTCCGCAAGGAAGGGAGATCTGGACCTGGTTAGATAAAGAAAGTACAAAGAAATGGAGGTCGACTGAAGGTCAACTCCATACCAAAACGCTGATAGGGGATGGGATGGTAGTTTCTCTGATAACCTACTCAAACGCAGTAAGAAAGAAGTTAAACCATTACTGGTTGGTAACTGGACACTGTCCTCTGAAAAAGCATCTATACAACACAGGCCGTGTAAGCGAACCGTGGTGTAGAAGATGCAAACTACAGGAGGAAACGAGTTTACATGTAATCTGCACATGTGAGGAACTAAAGGTACTCAGGCAGAAATATTTCGGGAGAGATCTATTGGAGCCCTCGAAGGTCCTCAAGTTTCCACTGGGCAAGATACTGGGCTTTATAGAGAACACCAAGCTGCTCGAGTGGAAATAAGAGAATCAATAGGGATGGTACAATGAGCACCAAGCTCAAGTGCCCGGACATCAAGTGCCCACCCTAACTTGAATGAATGAATAAATAGTGTAATTATTTCACTCTAAATTTTTTTTAGTGTAATTATGTACACTATTTTTTTTAGAGTTAAATCAAAGTGTATAAATACACTACAATTTTAACTCTACGTGATCAACCCTAACACTAAGAACATTAACACTGGCGCTATTTCTTACAGTATAGATAATGACAGCGAGATATTGATTTTAAAAACTTTTTTTCTGTTGTAGAATTTTTAAATTAAAAGTGAAGTTATTTAAGTAATCACAACAACTAAATTTTATTTTAATTTATGAATTATTATGCCTTTTACTTCGAGAAAGAATGTTGCCATGGGATTGCGATCGTTTCATTTATGGATTTTATTTAAAGATTATTGTTTAATTAAATTAAGAATTACACCCTGCAACGCCATCTAGTAGCTAAGTTTCGTACTGCTTGCCGGTCTCAACGCATCTTTAGTCGCGAGAGTCAAAAGTAATGTCTTATTTTGTTACTTATTTCTAAATTATTAGTAATTCATTGTCAGTCAAAATAGCTTTCATTATTCAATTATTAGTTCAACTTTCGTTCATTAAAACCTTTCTTTTGCGTAAATTACTCCGCATTGTTAGTTTGTCAGTGACTGATTTTGATTAACGTTGCATTTCTCGTTTCCGCCTTCTCGCTAAGCAAGGGAGACGCACAGGCTTCGTAACACCTCACACACGCTCTGTTGAGGTCTCTCCGTGGATGTTTCATTAGTTACCACGTTTGTTGTGGGATATTGTCACGTGAGGAACCTCCAATATCGAGTGCATTTTCTGTTTTACCTGGGGCTGCCAGGAAAAGTGTTCCTTGCATCGATATTTTCCTGAAAAGGGTTTTACAAACGGTAGCGTTAAGCCAGCATTCATTTAGTTTAATGACGTCATCATCATTTAGGTCACTGGTGAGCTGACTTCTTTCGGTTGTTAACTTTATTAGTTTGGTAATCCGGTCCTGTCTTTAGGACCTATTTTGCTTTGGTTTGAACTTAGAGTGAAAGAAGTACCTAATTTGGGAGACCGTTTATCGTGGAATTTACCTGCATAGCCACTTGCGTACAGGGGAGCAAATTTGAACCACGACTACAACACCAGCGTAACGCGCTAAAAAAAAACCTCCCAGACCTACACCGACACCCGCCAAAGTTACCAGCTAAGTTTATATAATTTAGATTACTAGTTAAGTGTAGAGGTTAAGAGCGAACACCAATTGTGATCGTAACAGGTGTCAACCTATATGTTAAGATTTGTATTTCATTATATTTTATTATTTCGTTTTCTTTGTAACAAAAAAATGAGTGTAGCCTGTTAACATATTAATAAAGCATCTATATCAACGGGAAACAGCAAAGCAGGCAGATACTCATTTATTTCAACTACAATATCGTTGTAATACATCATCAGCAACTGAAATAGCGCCGAGCAGTCTGTGATATCAAACACTGGCGCCGACGCGGCTAGTTAAAAACAGACACGTTTGTACGTTCTATGAATGTAAAGCAAAATTTGTTCAAATAATGTATAGCTGAAAATGCATTTTTAAAGATAAACTAACTGACACATTTCATTGTTTTCTTTTTGCCATTTGGTACCAATTTCAAGGCAACTGACAGCTTATGCCATTTATCTGCAAAACATGGTATTTTAGGAGCACAACATCAAGAATATAAATATGTCAATTAGATAGTAAATGCTTTCTTTACACAATGATGTAAATAGCTATATAAGTTGCTATTCCTTATGCCCTACACGTAACAAAATCGTATCAACATAAACCATGTTTACAAAAATGCTAGAAACAAGTGCAAGCGAACGACGCAATAAACCACATTTCAGCAATGAATTATTTAACTGTTGTTGGGGAATCTAAACAACAATTATCGAGAATTGCCACAAACTTTATTGCGTTCAATCAAAAATATACACACAACTAGATTGCTTATAAACAAGGTTTCTTTGATAGAAAGTATTATATATTCCATAATCATTATATTTATTCTAACTGCACTTATATCACCGAATTATCGTTTGTTATAAGCTGCTTTTTAGAACTATATATAGGAAGAATGTATGTGTAATAAAAAAAAATCGAATCCCGTATATGGTAGTTTAGGATTCTTAAAAACCTGTTCAGCGTCACTTAAATTTGTAAATTTTAAATAAGATTAACTAAGAAAATTAGAATGTGGAAATGGATTGGCAATTGAGTGCAATTTGGAAAGTATTTTTTAATATGCACAATCTTATATGCAACAAAAGTACAAATAAATATTTATTTTGCTAATATCGTGGTTCATATATAATTCAATTTTCATTTATATTCAGTTCATAGTATTTTATAGTGTCGGCTGCTGATAATCTTCAAGGAAGCACGCAATACATTTGGTTGCAACATTAGAAGCAACTTATTCCAAGTCAGGCTAATATAGTAGCATTATCGTTCTGCTTAAAACCTAATAACGTACTATGTTTGTTCCCTAAGAGGCTTTGAATGTTAAAGCTTGTTAAAGCTCAAACATCATCATTAAGCAAACTTGTGAATTACCAATTGAAAAGTGGTTTACCATTATGTACCTCCACCGAGTTTCTAGCAAAACATCAACAGCTTTATTACTAGATATTACTAGATTCTAAGGATGATCACTGTTCTGCGACATTTCAAATCTCTATGCTATCTATATCTATCTAGTATCTCTTCTTACGATTTCTCATGCTTTCATGCGTGAAAGGAATTCGTAAAGCGATTTTCTGATAAAGTTTTACTCGCCAATATTGACATTAATTTGCATCAACGCTGTATGAAAATCAAATTACAATCTAAGACATCGAAGCCTGGTACAAATCCGTAGAATCCATAGCAGGAAAATTTATTCATAGAGTGGAAAATGCGTTTTCGTTCGATTATGAAGGAATTTTACTCACATTCTCAATATATGAACAGATTTATTACAAAATTATTATCGATATCTATGTTTGCAATAGTGATGGATTGCTACGAAGCAAACTGCTATTTTGTAGCAGCTAACAACCGTTAACTACTTGTAGCAGCTATTCAATTTCAAAAGAAGCTGCTACTTTTTATAGCAGTTTCCTGATATAGTAGACAAGTGCAAATGTTGTGAAACATACATGTATATTCGTAGCAGTATATATAGCAGCAAAGCATTGTAGTGATGTATAAAACTGCTTCTTTATGTTAGCAGCTACAACCTGCTTCTGTAAATGTTTCTAAATATATTGTGTAGAGAGAGTATCGTGCATCGGTTTGGATCGGAATCGCAAATTTTGTCGTATAGGGGTATTTAGGTCGTCTGGATGACTTTGGGAGACGCGTGGCTCAGAGGGGATTCTTTTTTTTCAATGATTAAATTAATTATTTTTTACAACACCAGTGAGAAATGGAGATAACAATAATTTAAAAGAGTAAATTGATTTTGAATTTTTTGATAATTTATTAAGTTGTTGCATTTTATAGTTGTAACTACAGTGCTTATGTAATTACACTGAAGAATTTAGTAAGTATTTGTCAAATCGAATCGAATAGCTTCCCTTATTAAGTATTAAAATCACATTAATAATATCATAATAAATGGCACTAAACTATTGCAATATATCTTGGTTGTATTTTATTCTAGTAGTAAATTTTGCTGGTAACTTGTACCTGAAGGACTAACAATAATTTGTGTATGGTGTTGTTATTTATATGAATTTGGGAGGTGATAATAATACAAGGAACAAAGGTAAATACATAAAGGCTATATTTATTTCATATTATAAATTCAGAAAACATTTTATTGTAAGAAACAGCTCATGTTTATTTTGTGGCACTATCTATTTATCATAGATATTTTTTACTGTAAAAAAAAAATATAAAAATGAACTAACAAACATAATAAAGAAGGTATTTCTAAAAATACTTATATTTTCGTGGTGTGTTAATTAAATGACAAGAGTACGTGGTAAAAGAAAAAAAAGCATCGTAGAAATAACGAATATACCAACATCGTATCTTCTTAAGTAAATAAGAAACAAAATTCTCTAACAACTAGATAGATATATGGTTTTTGTCAAGCCTAGGTGAGACAATTTTATTCCAAGTAATAATAATTATTTTGTGTAACAACCCCACACAATGTCAGTTTCACTGATTAGTTTTCCTGGTTTTTATATCGATTTTCGCCCTATAGAAAACACACATAATACATATCATTATAGAAACTCGATCATTATGAAACGTAATCCCTCAGAACTTGATACTAGTTATTATTGTTACTTGTTACAATCACCGTTTTATAATTGATATAAAATGCCAATTTATACTTTTCCGTTCAAGAAACTACACTTTTTTCATTTATAATCAATTATTTATATTAGTTTAGTATTTATACTCACATACGTACTATTAATCTCAGAGCCACCCACGCGAATTAAAACTTTAATCTAACCACGAAAAGTAAATTGTGAGTAAATGAAATCAGACTTTCTTAACTACATGAAAAATTATAAAGGTTTAATATAAAATAAAAGAAGAGAATTTTTAACCCAGTGACGCTAATTAAACAATAAATTTATTTTAACAAATCAAGCTAAAATACAAATGCGCAGAAAAAAAAACCCTGAACTAAAGGTTCTGGCCTAAAATAAAAACTGCACTAGACTCTAATTTAAATAGGACTATGCTACTTCCTATGCAAAGCAAAGAGAAAGGTTTTATTTGTTCAGGAAGATTATTCAATATACAAAACCTTTGAATTTTATATCCACCTAGTTTCAACAAATTAAAATAATCTATGTGTGGACAAATGCTAGAAATTTACAAAAATGAAGAAGCTAAATGATAGAAAAACACTTCTACTCACCCAAACGAGGTGATAGAAAAATTAACAGTGATACAGCAAAATAAATTAACAGAAATAATTTTTCTAAATTTTTCTAAAATAAAAACAAAAATTGATAGTGACCTTTGAAAAACACCGAAGCGGTCAAAACGTCAGGAAAGATGACAAAATGAGTTATTGAAATTGAAGAAAATTGAAGCCACTAATTCTCACGAGTTTTATTTACTATAATCCCAAAATTTGGCCAAGAAAATTTATCAAGGAAATAATAATTTGTTGGCTATCAATAATAAGATCTGGGGCTACTTCCCAGATCCTGGTTTCAGAATAAGATTTTTCCATATTTATCCCTTACTCCTTGGCGAATGTTGGGAGATAACTAAAGTCGTTTCATGGGCGCAAAAATAATAACAACTGTTATCTGACTGATTTGTAATATTTTTGTTATTATTATTAATAATCATAAGTAAATTATTTAGGTAGAGTGGAAACATTTCAATTGTATTGAAATCCATATAGTACTACTAGAATAAGTAACCTCGTGTAGTGACCTTTAGGTGGAGCACGGGGTTTAGAATGAATTCTAATTACTTAGCTTTTCATAATAAAGTCTGATATCTTTCACCATTTGAAAGTTATTTTGAATAAATAAAATTTACATCGAATTTCAAGGGTAGATTGATAATAATAATAATAATAATAATAATAATAATAATAATAATAATAATAAATCATTTATTTCAACAACATTGCAGCTAACTGTACAAAAAAAAAAACAAAATATGTGTATATATATATATACCTCAAACCACAAATAAATAAATGAATAAAAATTAACACTAGTGGGGAAAATTAGTGTAGATAGAGCTACAAGTTGTTCAAAACCTTGCGGTCTGGTATCAGGGAAGCGGTTCACAGAACCGTCACCTGCTCTTCACCAGTTCCACACGTATGTCTGAACACATATAATACCAGAAAGCATGCCTATAGATTACCTTATCCTAACTAAACCAAATATTCCGCAGTATGCACCTCGACGTTTCAATAAGAGAAAACAAGATAGAAAAATAAATAAATAAATAAATTAGTACAAGATAAATACGCATCTTAAAAGCGCTCACGGAGGGCACGTCCAAATACTTTCACGGGTAAAATCTTGAGAGAACTTGGTAAAGGGTTATACATAGAGTAAATTGAGTATGTAAATGACCGTTGAAAAAGCGAAGTGCTGTGAGTGGCAAATGTTATCAAATTTTTCTACGAATGTTATATTATGTCTATCTGTACGAAATCGGATTTTGTAAAAAGTAAGAAGTGTATGCGTGACAATAACCTTGTGAATAATTTGAGTGCAATAAGTAGTCTTCGGTTACTCATATTTACCCATCCAAGGTCTACTAGCTTGTGTGAGACTCTGTCAAACTTGCGAATGCCAAACACATATCTGATGCAAGCATTTTGAACTCTTTGAATACGTGCCTTGTCAAAAGAATCCAGACACGGGCCGTAAACAGGAGCACCGTAATTGAATACAGACAAGACAAGAGTCTGGCACAGCATAGCTTTAGTTTTTGTTGTAAAAGTAGAGCGATAAGAGTAAAGGGTTTTCAGAATAGAGTATGCAGTACCGATAGTTTTGGAAATATATGTACTGTATCTAAATGAATTATCAATAATAATTCCGAGATTTCATGCTTCAGATACGATTGGTATGATTTTGTCATCTAATTTTAGAATGATGTGCCTTTGGACGGAATCAACATCTTTAGGTCGACCAAACAAAATTGCCGCAGACTTGTCGGGATTGATATGCAAGGCATGCTCTTTGGAGAACTTACTAATTTCAACCAGATCGCGATTCAGTGACTCTGTAGATGACTGCAGACTAGTAATAGGGAAGCTGCTATAGATTTGTGTATCATCTGCGTACATTTGAATATTGGAAGTCAGAACACAAGACGGAAGGTAAATAGTGTATATCGAGTACAAAAGTGGACCCAGTATTGAGCCCTGTGCAACGCCCTTAGCTAGAGGCAGCCAGAATGAATTATTAGACGAAAGCCTCACGTACTGCGATCTTCCAGACAGGTAAGAAGACATTAGTGAAACGGCAGAACCACTAAAACCAATATGCTGAAGCAAACTGAGGAGAATGTCATGATTAATGGTATCAAAAGCTTTGCTGAAATCCAACAAAATAAGCAGAGTTAAGTCGCCTTTATCTCTAGCAATAAAAATATCATCAGTGACTTTCAGCAAAGCAGTTGTACAACTGTAATTCTGCCTGAATCCAGACTGGCATGCAGGTAAAATATTATAAGTACACAGATGTTGGTTAATTTGCTTACGTAGAATTTTTTCAAGAACTTTACTTAGAGTAGGCAACAAAGAAATAGGGCGCAAATCGGTAAGTGACACGATTTTGGATGTTTTAGGTAAGGGAATGACCACAGAAGTCTTCCAGATATCTGGAAATACGTTTTGTAGAATGCAGCTGTTTATAATGTGCGTGATAAACGGCAGCACGTGAGGAACCAACAACTTCAACATGACACTGTTAATGCCATCATGTCCGACTGCGCTGCTTTTAATGTCATGATCTTCCTAACATTGTCATCTACAATCTGACAAGGTTTTATCAGAACCTGTATCCCACCCTTCATCGAATCCTAGACTTGATTTCGTTCCAATATATTTGCATATCTATGCGACCGACCGTTTTATATATTTGTTCTACTTGATGACATACCGAAACCGAATACATCTGCGCAAACACATTTCCCAGTTCAAATCAAAACCTTATCGATTTTAGTCGCGACTACAACTATAATATTTATTGCGTGCAGGAAGTTCCATCGAGTTAGCATTAAACGTCCCGTTTCAAGTTTATGAACTGTCGCGGACGCTGGAAGGACTAAAACTTTCGAAAGACTAGCGAGGAAATGATGGAGCGGGGCGGAAAGTTCAAGTTAAAAGTATTGGAAATATGCGGCGCGAAATATGCCGTTAAAATAGAACGTACTTCGGATAATTGCTTCAATGCAATCGCGAAACTATTCTCTGGTTAATGAAAAGTTACTGGTCATTTTATTAATTTTAACTAACTTTAGCATTCTCAGATTATTATACAGTGAATTGAAACAATAACACACAATCTTTTCTTGTTGAAATGATTGAAATTGAAATTCCGCTTGTGCTTCAAATCGATTATCTCTAACATAAATTAAAGAGAAGCTTACACTTTATTTGTGAAATACTAAATAATTACAATTAGCCATAAACGCCGTGCTCCACCTAAAAAAGGTACTACACGAGACTACCTATTCTAAGTACTATATGGATTCCATAACAATGTTCCTACTCTAGCAAAATAATTTCCCTATGATTATTAGTAATCATAACAAAAACATAATAAAACGGTCAGATATCAGCTGTTATTATGTTTGCGCCCATGGAACGACTTTATTTATCTCCCAGCATTCGCCAAAGGGTAAAGGTAAACCATGGAAAACCATTGCTCTGGGCGCACGACCAAGGAAGGAGTCCCAGACTTTGTTACTGATAGTCAGTAAATTATTGTTATCATCATGTTGGTTTTGCAATGGATGCAGTACAAATGAAATAATATTGACAAAAATATTCCAAACTATGACACTGGTAATACTGCAAACTTCTCCTAGACCCGTCACCACAAACTGCACTAAACTGGACGAACTGCTCTGAACTGATGGTCCATGCATATAAGTAAAGAGAAATTAAAAATGACAAAATTAATTTAGCAAGCTCAGCAAAAATGAATTTAAAAGGGCGCCAGAGATTCTTAAATCTCAGAGAAACTTTTTTTAAAAAGTAATAGTGGGCGGTTGCAAAAATGACTTTCATTAAAATTCCCAAAAATTGAAATGGCAGATTCAAAAATAAAAGAACTAGTGATTTTTAAAATGATATTTACAATCATTAAATTATTTTTTATAAAAAAAAAAAAAAAAAACATTTGATACAATTTGCAGGATAATAAAAACCTTGAATATAAGATTCTGGCATAAAACAAACCTGCATAAGAGTCTACAATTTAAAAAGGACAATGCAAATCCTTTAGCAAACAAAATGGTGAATTCGTTCTAGAAGGACTTTCTATACCACAAAAAAAATCCACGTGGTTTTAAAAATTCAAGGCAAACTAAAATTCAAATGACGTAAAGAAACAAGCAAAATTAACAATGAAATATAAAACAAGCTCACAGCTTCACTTCACCTACCCCGAGGTGATAAAATTAAAATTAATTATGACTACAAAAAAAAACGGAAAATTTAAACTCTAAACGCGCTTACTTCTAAAACGAATATAATTAAAAAGCCTTACATGTATGTGCACACCTATCTAATACTAATTAACTAAAGAATTACAAGATAGACGATTTTAAATACAACCAACGAACTAACATCTTAAACTGAAAAAGGATTACCATTAACGGTAACCAAAAACTAAACACAACAAAACGCGGGCACGTCTATCTGATAACTCCTCCGGGCCTCACGGGTAACATCGCATATATGTGAAATTTACAAACTCGTGCGTTCAACGCACAGCGCAACGCTAAGGAAAAACTAGCAAATAAACTATACAATACAGAAGTACGCAAAATGTACAAATAAATGAAATTCAATATACAGAACTGTCCAAATAAAATGATACTAACAATTAAACCAAAATTCTTAACAAAAAATACAAAAATAAGAATAGTGGAAACTCTAACATTGTTTTGACAAGGCTGATTTGGAATAAACAAAAATACACATTTAAATTTCCGAAACCCGGGGTGCCAATCCACAGCAGTACGTTTCGATAGCAAAGCTATCATCATCAGCAGAAACACTGAACTGAATAACCACACTAAAACTAACCTAATTATTAATTAATTAATATCTAAAAAAGGTCATGGTGCAATGATCACGGTCGTGGCTGACTGCCGTCACACAGTGGTTCAGAACGCAAAAAACGCGATCGAAAATCATATTTTCAACTTTGTTCTACAAAGTTAAACTTGCAGTAATTTAATCTTGAATAGTTGCTCTATTTGATGATGTAAATAATATGCATCTTATTTACATAAGTTTTTCTATATTTGCTTTCAAAGTTCAGTAAAATTGAGACGAAATTCGGATGTAATTAAAAAGACTGTACCACAACCAAATGCGCTTATTTATTGATGTCATTATATTGTTGTTATACATTGCTAAGTGTATTATTAAGCCGTATTACTTATTATTGGATAATGTTTACCTGGTACAAGAAAATTAATTGTTTGTAACAGGTAATCGGATTATAAAAATTTGCCTTAAGTAGAGGATTAAGTTTAGTTCTACACAACCTACATGGTGATTACCTCATTTATGGGTAAATTAGCTATTTGGGTTTGTAAATTCAAGAAAATTGGCTGCCAATACTCGCCTATTCAGAACATATAAAAGAAAACCCCACTTGGTACCCGATCAGTTTACACTCAACTTTGAGTCGAAACTTTATGTAGATTATTCTGTGCGCTATTTTCGAAATTTTTGACGCTAGAGTGGTTGTAAAAGATTGTGTTTTTGTGGCAATAGTTTTTTTGTAAACTTGTAACATAATGGACGCGAAGAAAATAAGTCGATTGGTATTACACGAAGTCGCTATGAAAAATGACGATAAATCGACTGAAAGTAAAAAACGAGCAATGTGTCGATTTATACTTGATACATACGGGCTTGCCGAAGAAGATAAATCAAGTAAAAATATTTTGTATTGGCTTGAACACATGTTTTTTCCAAGATATTTTCAATATTGGAAATCGTCCCATAGAACATCAAGTGTTTTAAGAAAACCATAATGTTGGCTACAAGAATAAAATTATTTTCTGAATCTGTTTACTGCGATCGACCATCAACTTCGGGTATTCGAGGTCGGCCTTTAAAGAGTTTGCTGAAACTTCTGTTGTTATAAAAGGGCGTAAACCCGAGAGCTCAGAAAAAAATATCTCGCTGCAGGAACTTGTACATGCTACTGCATGAAAGTAACGAGAAAGTCGAGATATTGTAAAGTATTGCGATTTGATAATTGGAAGTATTTCAAACTACACCAACTAGAGGCAAACGTATAATGGAAAAAATGGAAGACGTCCCGAACAAGAACAAAATGCCATGTCACCTTTAGATTGTTTAGATACAGCACAAAAATACTTGAATCGTACAATTGGTATTATATGCCTACTTCAGTACATAAAATTTTGTTTCATGGGACTTCGGTCATTAATAACGCAATTTATACCCATTGTGAATTGTCAGAAGAAGCACAGAAGCAAAAACAAAATGTGAAAAAAGTTTCGTACACATTTACGCGAAAATCATCAAGGGAGCATATTGTTTGTCGATTAATTTAAGTTCTGACCCATATTTAAGTTACATTAAACTGATTCTAGAAACGGCAATTTGATTCGGATATTTTAGAGTAGTAATATTATGGGGAAGATGATATGCACTGGATATAGCACTGAAAATTTTCCCGATTCTGATTAATTATTCACAAAATATAAAATGTATGTGTTCTTTTCAATTTTTGTTTTGACTAAGGGTGTTGCTGTTCATGTATAAAAACATTTTACTGAAGCAAAAAGGCTTAATTTTTAAGGGTTTTTTTTATTAACCAAGTACAAACTACTAAACATGTCAAATTCAATGCATTAAGGGGGTGCTTTTGACAACACAAATACTTGGATTTGCAAACTAAACTGTATAATTGTATAAAAATATCTTCGTACTTGTATTAAGTGATATCAATTTTTCCCTTTTAAGGGTTGTATTTTAGGGTAGGTTTTACAAATACGGGTTTTTTATACATAATTTTAGATTCAGCATACCCAAAAACATAAAGTTACTCAACTTTTATGTAAAATTTGTTAAAACTAAAGAGTAAACAATTTCGATCGCGTTTTTCGCGTTCTGAACCACTGTGTGTCATGCTTAATTAGTCACTAATCCTAACTCCATCTGATCTACTACTTCTACTTAATAAATTATAAAGACAAGAATGTAAGGGTCCTAATTCTAAATTAATTAAAATATGTTTGTTTTTACATATTTCCATACCCTCATAACAATTTAATTGCACATAGTGGTTTACGTCCTTAACGAATTTCACATTGTCACTTTATGTTTTCTTCAAGATATGTAGGCTACATTAGATTTGTCAAACCTTCTAAATTTAAGATGAATCAAATGCTTCCAGCCCCATTCCTTTCAGAAAATGTAGGATATCAGAAGGCCCCAAGTTAGGTAAGTCTCCCTCTTCGATTTCGCGTGCTGCCAGGTGCAACGTCATTGAGTTGCACAGTGATACGCAATTTGAGAGGGGATGGATGCCATCCAGGTCCCCAATCTGCTCCAAGCCTTTTGCTTCTCCCTTGTTCCTTCCTTGTGAGGTACTCTCATTTGGAAGTGAAGGCTTCTTATGGAGGCCCTACTCCAATTCCTGTTTATTAGTGGTGTCGTCCCGCTAATAAACGTCCTCCCTCCATGGTTAATCCCACGAGCAGCTAGGGAAGAAATGGTCCACCTCCACAGAGCCTGCATGCAGAGGTAGGCTAAATGCAATGGCGTGCGCCAGGTGCCCAAGTTGGACTAGTAGACTGCCTTTCTATCCACCCACGCATCCATCAGCCTTGTCCACCACCTTAGGATTTAGTTTTTTGTTGAGGTTGTTTCCTCTCGATCCGTGCAGTTAAGCCAAGACACCCATCCCTTTCGGACCTGGTTAACAGTTGGCTTTCGGTAGCCGAAAGCACAACTAGCATCATTGTAGAAACCCTGTGCGAGCCCTTAGCCACGACACGACAGTCGGGCGAGGGGGTAGTGGTTCACGGCAACGGTATTCATTACACCTGCTCCGGTTTTTAAGCATAGAGGACAAACTTATAGCCGCACTAACATCTCGTCTTTGAGCGAACCTGACAAGACGGCCTTTCCCTATCACACCCCGGGGACGCGCCTGTAGGTACTCCACCCCAGGATAAATGGTAATTTAACATAGTTCTCATTCTCTCTATTACTAATTTCTAAAATACTCACATTTTCAATTCTTATTTTGGTTTTATGTTTACTAATGGTCTTATGTACAACGTCTTCTAAGAATCCATTGAATGCAGCGATTTTAATAATTTCTTTAAGTTCTTTATTACATCGTTCTGTAGATAGAGGAAAATTAAGTAAGCGGTGCACCAAAAAGTTAATAACTGTTAGTTTATTTTTACATGAATGATTTGAATCTTCTGAAATAAATCTGTTATTGGTAGTGGGCTTTTTATATATGTCTATTTCTAATTTATTTTTATTTCTTATTACTAACATATCGGGAAAAGCAATCCTATTTGTTACGTTTTTTAATATAATATTTAACTTAAATTAAAACACTGAACTGCTTTTTACAACTGACATATATTTCCCTAATCTATAATAACAAACCGTTTCCAGGCAACAATATAAAAGTATTACATAACACTATTGTTTGTTTCATCTTCATGGATAAACTTAATGGAAGGAAATTTTGAATTTAGTTGTTCGAGAAAATCCCTGATTGAACTAGTATCAAAAACACAAAAAATATCATCAACGTATCTAACCCAAACCCGTGGAAATTATGCCAAAGTATTCTGAAGGTTCATCGGTTTCAAATTTTCCATAAAGAGGTTAGCTATGAAGGGAGATAAGCTCACACCCACGAAGTTTCGCTTGGAGTATGTAGCTATACTTTGAGTTGGAACAAATTCCTAGAAGTGTGTTCACAAAGGTTTTCATAATTATGGGATATACTTTTCAATTAGATACTAATAGCAGGAAGTTTATGAACTATGTGCAGTGATATTTCTTTACTACGATCACGAATAAGATTTTAATTGCGAGTATATTTAATCCAACCGTGCAATTTCGTTTATACCTAACTGTGGAACAAATTTACAATTTCCCCTGCAATTAAAATTAATAGAATGGATGTTTATGCAAACTTATACAATGCCGTACACATTCGTGCATATTTACGGAAGTGGAAAATTCAAACTGAATAACGAGCGAAACAAGTATATCTAGAAGACAAACTCAAATTTAGGTGCAGCCACTTAAAACGATGCGCATAAGCTATATAATTGCACTTTAACTTTAATATACAATATAGATACATCTCCATAACATAGCAATTTGTCGCCAACACATGGATGTAGGCGCACTATGAGCTCACATGGCAAGGCGAGAAAAGCATACGAGAATAAAGTCGCCGGGATTTGCATAGATACGTGAAACTTCTGCTGTTAGATTAAAAATTCAGTAATATCCGAGTGGCGCGCCACTGAGCCATGTTTCCGCGTTCGTGTCATAAAAGCGTATTTCCGAGTTTTCCCTTATTTTAACCCAGCCAGGCCGCCTGATACCGGAGAATTTTGCTAATAACCGCTTCAAATTTTCTTTTTACGGCAGTTCGTGTGACAAGCGCGATTACGTGGCCCCGACATCGTGTGACATCGCGGAAACGTATCTACCTAAATATACATATATTATGAACGTAAACAAAAAGTAAACATTTATGGACTTTAACAATTACAAGTTTATGATATGTTGTGCTAGAAACGAAACACTAACGGAAGATTAAACCCGTACAGAATACTATCAAACTTAGATAGAATACCCCAGTGACCAACTATATTTATTTCATATTTTATAAATATTTAAAAAATATTAAATCTTTCTTGAATATTAGTTATATTAATATAATATGCATAAAATATATTATAGAAAAATATTAGGAAAAACATTTAAAAAATATATATGTTATGTAGCATTAATAATATTTTATTGCAAATGTTTTCTCAATATATTTTTCATAACTCTGCAAGAATATTTTGCTTTGTATTTCTGTAAATGTTTATTTCATATAAAAAAAAAGATTGAATTTTTGCTTTTGCACATTTGGTGTGTAGGACGAATAATATAAAATGGGTAAAATATGCATACATATTAAGTAGGTATGTACTATGTACCTATTTAAAATGATAGTTTAAAGATTAAATTAGATAATATATATCTAATATGATTTAATTCGCATCTAAGTTGAGCGCTGTAACTTTTCTATTAATATATCTGCTATAGTTGCGAACGTCAACACAACACCTCTATTTATTACGGTGCCGGTGTTATATGATTTAGTATTGTTTATGCGTCTATGGATTAGGTACATAGAATGCATACGCGCACGTGCGTATCATCAACGTTTTCATTCGTCTGTCCGTTACATGTTATAGTTTATAATAGTATACGATTAGGGCAGATTAGGAGTAATACTGTGTAATTAATTGGTGCGGGGTGTGTTTTTAGTTTTTGTGGTGACTACGAGGTAAGCAAAACTTTGAACATGTCATGGCATTTATAAGATAATTGGAATGCTCAATATTGCTATGTACAGAAATCGTTGAATAATATAATTGTAGGAATGTTATGCATCATATATGTACTGCATCTACCAGATAAATTGCTAGTTGATTTGCTTAAGAGATTCATCTCGGCAGATAAGCGTTTATAACCTCAAATAGAGGTTAGAATACGTTGTGTTGTTTTATTGTTTGTACGTAGAATGTTTTCAAATATTATGAAATAAAGTAAAAATAAGTATCGTAAGTATTAGAATGTAGCTACCAGTCCAATTATTGTAAATGCTCCAAATGTATTAGTAGGTGTTGATAATGTTGTACGATGTTTTATTCATGGTATGATGTAATACAATTGGCGTTGTTTTAGAGGCCACAATGAAACGCCATGAGAGCGCCACTACCGAAGATATGAAAAAAGCCATAGGGTTGTACCTCGCACCAGCCAAGGCTAGACTTAAAAATGAGTTTTTTTCATTTTTATTGGCTTATTCAAATAAAATGATAATAAATACGATTGTTTTTTATTTAGAACACTTCAATTAAAAAGTAGTGATTAATTTGATAAACCTTCAGTATGCCTTAAAAGATGCCAGAATTATTGATTATTAACTTGTATGGTGAGTGTGAAAAAACAAGTTCTTACCTTTTAGACAACTCTATGTATGTTTCAACTTTTCGTTATCGACGTTATACTTTCTAAACAACCAAGAACAATTTTAGTCCATTTTGACAAATTAAATAGATTGCATAAAAAATCTCAATTTTCATATAAATATTTTAGAAAAAATATAGCGCTTACATTAATTTTAAAATATGGAATAAATATTTTAATTGAATATTTTATCTATATTTAGAAAAAAATATGAAAAATATATTCAAAAACCTCTCACGAAAAATATTTATAAAATATATTTTTAAAAATATCTATGTTATATTTCTGGCTGTTAGGGTAGTTCTTAAGTTCGTATATATACAAGTTAGTTAGTTTAGTATTTACTAATTCGGTTTTTTGTACTTTATTTATGCAAACTAAGCACTAGACGAGGCTATCTAACTTTAAGTACTATATGAATTCCATAACAATTGAATTGAAGAATTATTATTTATTGACATGTTTACGCCCATAAAACGACTTACCTTCAGGCATTTGCCAACGAGTAAGGGAAACCATGGAAAAACGTTACTCTGGGAGCAGGATTTGGGAAACAACCTCAGACCTTGTTACTGATAGCCAGCACATTATCATTATTCTTCTGAGTTTAGAAGAGGCAGCGTCTACATCCTTTCAATTCCGATTGCTGTGCAGTCTACTAGTAGTTCCTCTGCTCCTAGCACATTTTCCAGCGGGCGGAAAGTTTAATCAACGAAAAGAAATGAAAGCAAATAAAACAACAAGAGTACCTATTCTAATATTTAACAATAACTTAAACCTAATTACTCTAATCAATAATTAAATTAAAGTTGTATATTTTAAATATTTATATCATACACCCGTAGTATACTAATAATTTAACACCAATTGAAACAGTATAAAATATTCATTTGATAATACGTAGTACCCTACTAACTGTCTAAATTTGGTCCTTTGGTTCGGTTGACTTCATTTAATGACACACAGTCCTGGAGTTTCGTGGTTTATTTAGTAACAACGACAGCGACGCGTAGCGTCGGATAACAATATCACAGTATACTGCTACTTCTAATGCTACTGCTATACTATTAATGTTCTTATATTACTATACATGTTTGCGTGTTTGTCTACTTTGTTTATAAATATTATTTAACCTTAACATTTGTTGACTAACAAACAAGGTATACATTCAAACATGTGTACACCTCAACCTACATTTACATATTTATGCTTACATCTGTAATAGTTTCTTGCGATGTAGTGCAAAGGCGCATGCTATTGTATTACAGCAGCATTACTAAAAAAAACGTCACACGATTCCACCGATTCATGATACCTAAAATCTGTTTCGCGTCGTAGCTAATTTAATCCCTCAGTTATGCGACAGCCACCCATCAGTGAGTGGACATTCAAATAAAGCAAGCCTCGCAGTATTTACCCCCACCACATACACAATGTGAATCATTAACCCTCTCAGTTCTACAAAAATATTATTTAAAATTACCATGATCCGTTATTAATTCTACCGCCTGATACAACAAATTAACCTTCATTTCACTAAAACGTGTAACGTTACCGATGAATGTCCTAGTCCACCTCCCATTTAAAGCAGTATCCAACCTACCCTGGCAATCATTTCCAGTTTGTCCCAAAATGCCGTTTTATCTACCCTAACTAATATTACTTATATCTAATTATCGCGCTATCCCTCCCAAACACCGCTCCTTTCGCTAATTGATCCGCCCCCTCATCATCGATTGTACCCACGTGAGCCCTAGTTCGAAAAGGTTTTACACCCCCTCACATAAAATATCCCAAATAATTCCGAATCGGTCGGTTTTTTTTAATTTTCTAGCGCCTCTAATACAAATAAACTGTCAGTTACAATTCTCACGTCCCGCATAGAATTCCCATTCGCGTCCTAATTATAATCTACTACCTTTATTGCAACTAATTCTGCCTGAAAATATATTGCAATGTATCCCCTAATTTAAACCTTTGCTTATAAATTTCAATACCCCTACTATAAACAATAAAAGCCGCCTCTGTGCCACCCTCACCCTTCGATCCATCCTTAAAAATTTCTAAACCCTCTTCAAAAGCCTATGAATTTGTTATAAGTAATGCCTTTTAATTCCGTGGGGTAAATTCGGCCCCTTATATCTACTCATCTTTCTAAATGCTCAGTTGTAAGCTAATTCCCGTTATCATAATTAAATCTTCAAGCGCTATTTTATTCGCAACCCTACGAAATTTAAGTTTCTTCAAGCGTAAATCTATTGGTAATATACCCGAAATAATGCACGCCGCGTCGGTCGAAATAGATGAATACGGGTTCACGGTTCTAACCGTTAAGCAGGTTTTCACAGTGGCATTTCAAATCCAGAGGTTGATCAAAATATAATCCAGAAACTTGCACTCCTTTGCCGATTCTAAGATCTCTTTCTCAGTGGTCATAGTTTAACATCTTTCTGACAGTTCTGCAGACAGACAACACCGTGTTACTGATACGTGAATGTAAATTACCGTCTTTGAAATAGGCGGCAATTCCTTCTGATATTGGCTTCCAAATTTGCTTGAAGAAATTATTGTTACTTTTAAAAGGAACTATTAGAGCAAAGTCATTCCCATACGATACAAGCGGTGTTGTATTGAGGTAACGTCCTAGGTCATTAACGTAAAGAATGAAAAGAGTAGGGTCCATAATTGAACCCCGGGAAACCCATGCTGGTTGCTTGCGTCTCCGAGTTTACATTGCCATCGCCCGAATAGAGCGGCACATACTGCTTCCTATAATCCAAAAAGGAATCGATCCAATCAGAAGTCATACTCAAAATTTTCTAATCATAAAGCTTAGCGATCAATGATCGATGATCGATACAATCAAAGGCCCTGCTCAAATCACAAAAGACCGAGACGGAACCGTCCTCGGCGTTGGTATAATCTTAATCTGCTCACAAAATGAAATTAATGCAGTAAGGGTAGTTTTTTTTTTAATAAAACCATTTCTAGATAGGCAGAGCTACGAATTATTTTCCATCCCTATACAGGGTATTCCACGAAAATGATTCATTAAAAGTTTATGATGTTCTATTATTTACTTATATTTGAGATTTTGGCACCAGTATCCGTTGGATTGGAACTATAAATGCAAAATACCTTAACCAAAATATCACTTCCGATTGACCGGAAATGGATGTCAACTTTCTTATTTTAAATAGAATGATATAATTTTTTATTCATTTTTGGATTCTACAACCATAAATATGTCAGTTTTCATTAGCTATTCCTATAGCTACATGTTGCCGTTTTTTCAGTTATTTGAGTTTTCCTTTTTTTTTAGTCATAATCATTGCATCATTGAGAAATTAATATCTCGATTAATACTGCAAGTAGAGACTCCAAATTTGCTATGTTATGAATGTAGATATAACTCTAAGAAACGGTACGCACACATTTACATTCTAACATACAAAACTGAGGAACAAAGTGACATATTTTCAAATGCAGAAAACTCATTTTTTTTAAATAGAACATCCTGTATTTTAATTCGGAATTAGGAAGTAAATATCATCGCCTATCGCTTTATATCAGCATTCCCTATACCTATCTTTAATAGATTTTGAGATATGAGCGACTTTTTGTTAAACAGACTAAGTATTCTTTTTTTTTAAATAGAACACGCTGTATTTTAATTCGGAATTAAAAAGTAAATATCATCCCCTATGAAGAACACTTCAAAGAACATACATTCAGAAACAGTGATGGTCGCTTTGTAGTCACTTTACCTTTAAAATGCTCCATATCTAAATTAGGTAGCTCTAAGGAAACGGCAGAAAAAAGATTCTATGCCCTAGAACGTAAACTTTCAAAAAATCCTGAGATTAAACAGGAATATCATAATTTCATAAACGAATATATCCAACTTGGTCACATGACTAAAGCTCCTGACCCTAATACTGATGCTGGTTTCTTCCTTCCGCATCACTGTGTCTTAAAGGAATCTAGCACGACAATAAAGTTGCGTGTGGTCTTTAACGGTTCCGCAAAGACATCTTCTGGCTGTTCGCTTAATGACACATTGATGGTTGGTCCAACTGTTCAAAATGATTTGTTCTCTATTTTAATCAGATTCAGAAAGCACAACTTTGTATTGTCCGGTGATATAGGCAAAATGTATAGACAGGTACTTGTGATAGAGCATCAACGGTCTTTACAAAGAATACTATGGAGAGAAAGCAACACAGAACCATTGTCAATATTCGAACTCAACACTGTCACGTACGGAACCGCATCTGCTGCCTTTTTAGCCATTCGTTGTCTTTGGGAAATTGGCAACCAAATTCAAGATTCAAATCCTATTCTCAGTTCTATAATACACAATGACTTTTATGTTGATGATCTTTTAACTGGCGCTTCTACCCAGGAAGAAATATCTAATATAAAATCTATCTTAGCAGAAATCCTTTTATCTTATGGCTTTGAACTTAGAAAGTGGTCTTCAAATGCTCCAAATATGGATTCCCGTTCACGCATCCGAACCTGTCGTTCGATATAAGTCGTCATGAACAAACTAAAAATTCTTTGTCTATTATGAAATTATTCTTCAGACATTCTGACATATTCTATAAAGATTATTAATCAATCCAAACGAGTCACTAAAAGATCAATATTAAGTGCTATATCCCAAATCTTTGATCCGCTAGGTTTATTGGCCCCGGTCATCATAAACGCCAAATTGATACTCCAAAGGTTGTGGCAATTGCACGTTTCTTGGATGAATCTATACCTCTCAACTTGCATACGCACTGGGTTCCGTTTAGAAACGAGCTGAAAAGCCTCAACGCCCATAACTATTCCAGGGAGCTGTTTGCCAAAAATCCTATTCAATTAGAACTCCACGGCTTCGCCGACGCTTCTGAGATGGCATATGGGAGCCTGCATATATCTCAGATCTACAGACCAGATGGGACACAGTCAAGCTCACTTGTTGTGCGCAAAACTAGAGTGGCACCACTGAAGGTCGTAAAAATCCCACGTCTGGAATTGTGCGCTGCAGTGTTGTTGACAGAATTGATGGATAAAATTAAATCTTCATTACAACAAAAGCTCCATAACTTGATGTACTGGTCGGACTCTACTGTAACATTATCTTGGATAAATTCCTCTCCTCATCTCTGGAAGGTATTTGTTGGGCATCGTGTCGCACAGATACAAAGCTTGTCTAATTCGCAACAGTGGAAATATATAAATACTAAAGAGAATCCTGCTGATAGTCTATCTAGGGGTACTTCTGCAACAGATTTACTTGGTTCTGAGCTTTGGTGGCAATGGTCCTCCTTGGCTTTCCCAGCCTCATTCTTGTTGGCCTACGGAGGATCATGAAACACTGTCTCATTCTAATCTTCCCGAATTCAAACCTAAAGCGCTAACAGTAATCAGCTCAAATCAAACGTCATTTGACATTTTCCCTATGTTGAATAAATACTCGACACTACAGAAACTTCAACGTGTTTTTGGTTATGTTCTACGTTATATTAATAATCTTAAACCGAAAACCTCTAAGAGCAACGGCCCTCTAAAACCTGCCGAGCTAGAAGAGTCGTTAAAGGTATTGACTCGCATTGTACAAAATCAGTGCTTCGCTTTAGAGATATCCGAAATTAGAAAAACCTGTCAAGTTAGCTCAAAGAGTCGACTTCTACATCTAAATCCTTTTCTGGATAATTGCGGTATTTTGAGAGTCGGTGGTAGGCTCAAGAATTCAGACTTTGACTTTGAAAAGAAGCATCCTGCTTTGTTGCCAAAGGGTCATTGGTTTGTAATTCTCATCGCAAAGCACGAACATGAACGCCTTTTGCATGCAAATCCACAGCATCTTTTGGCATCAATCAGAGAACGGTACTGGCCATTATCGGGTCGCAACTTAGTGCGCAAGATAGTGCATGATTGTATTCGATGCACCAGATTCAACGCTAATGAATTACACTACTTAATGGGTGATCTTCCAAAGGATCGATTAACCCCTTCGCGTCCTTTTCTTGTCGTAGGCGTCGACTACGCAGGTCCTTTCTCAATGAAAGATCGTAAAACACGAAATTATAAAATAACCAAGTCATATATATGTCTTTTTGTATGTTTTTCTACAAAGGCTGTACATTTAGAGCCGTGAGCGATTTGACTACTGAGTCATTTTTAGCCGCATTAAGGCGATTCGTAGCAAGACACGGCAAATGCCAAAAATATATTTCGACCGCGGCACTATTTCGTAGGCGCTAACTCGCAACTAAAAGCATTTTTTAAATCTCATGAAAACCAGATTGTAACTGAACTTGGTCAGGAGGGTATAGCTTGGAAATTTATACCGCCGCGTTCTCCTCACTTTGGAGGATTATGGGAGGCTGCTGTAAAGGCCACAAAGTACCATTTGCGCCGCGTTCTTAGCAATACACCATTAACCTTTGAAGAATTTGCAACCATTTTGACGCAAGTTGAAGCATGCTTAAATTCTCGCCCTCTATATCCCATATCCAATGACCCAAACGATCCCGCTCCTTTGACCCCCGCACACTTCATCATAGGTGACACCTTGACTGGTGCACCTGATCAAGACTGGAGAATTACTGCAATAACTCCAATAAAGCGATTCCAACAAATTCAACAAATGCTACAGCATTTCTGGGCCCGTTGGACGAAGGAATACGTATGTCAGCTCCAAGCTCGTATGAAGTGGAAATCAAATCACAAGCAGTTGCTGAAACCCGATGTGCTAGTTCTCGTGAAGGAAGATGGCTTGCCTCCGCTAAAATGGCTTGTGGACGAGTAATTGAAGTCTTTCCTGGTAGGGACGGCATAATTCGCCACCGTAATGGTCAAAACTTCTAATGGAATATATAAGCGACCCGCTGTGAAGTTAGTCACTTTACCTGGCCATGATGAGGAACTATGACCTTGAAACCCTACAGGCTTTCAACGGGGGGAGTTATGTTACAGCTTTTGCGCATGTGCACCCGCTTCTCGCCTTATGTGTAGGCAACCCCCTTCTCGCCTTCAAAGCGGGTTGCTCAAGGAGGCGGATTTATCCTTGGATGTGAGAGTTTTTTGTTATTATTGATTATTAAAATTTATGTTCTACGAACTTTCGGCATTCGTATAACCTTTCTTCTTGTTTTAAATAAATACGCTCAATCGTACTGGCTTTAGAAGTTATATTGCGTTACTTTTTGTACAATCACGTTTTAATGTCAAAAATAATAATTATAAACAAAACAATAACTCTCACATAAAAAGATAAAACCGCCTCCTTGAACAATCCGCTTTGAAGGCGAGAAGGGGGTTGCCTACATACAAGGCGAGAAGCGGGTGCACATGCCCAAAAGCTGTAACATATAAATACGCTCAATCGTACTGGCTTTAGAAGTTATATTGCGTTACTTTTTGTACAATCACGTTTTAATGTCAAAAATAATAATAATCAATAATAACAAAAAACTCTCACATCCAAGGATAAATCCGCCTCCTTGAGCAACCCGCTTTGAAGGCGAGAAGGGGGTTGCCTACACATAAGGCGAGAAGCGGGTGCACATGCGCAAAAGCTGTAACATAACTCCCCCCGTTGAAAGCCTGTAGGGTTTCAAGGTCATAGTTCCTCATCATGGCCAGGTAAAGTGACTAACTTCACAGTGGGTCGCTTATATATTCCATTGGAAGTTTTGACCATTACGGTGCGAATTATGCCGTCCCTACCAGGAAAGACTTCAATTACTCGTCCCACAAGCCATTTTAGCGGAGGCAAGCCATCTTCCTTCACGAGAACTAGCACATCGGGTTTCAGCAACTGCTTGTGATTTGATTTCCACTTCATACGAGCTTGGAGCTGACATACGTATTCCTTCGTCCAACGGGCCCAGAAATGCTGTAGCATTTGTTGAATTTGTTGGAATCGCTTTATTGGAGTTATTGCAGTAATTCTCCAGTCTTGATCAGGTGCACCAATCAAGGTGTCACCTATGATGAAGTGTGCGGGGGAATTTGGTTGCCAATTTCCCAAAGACAACGAATGGCTAAAAAGGCAGCAGATGCGGTTCCGTACGTGACAGTGTTGAGTTCGAATATTGACAATGGTTCTGTGTTGCTTTCTCTCCATAGTATTCTTTTGTAAAGACCGTTGATGCTCTATCACAAGTACCTGTCTATACATTTTGCCTATATCACCGGACAATACAAAGTTATGCTTTCTGAATCTGATTAAAATAGAAAACAAATCATTTTGAACAGTTGGACCAACCATCAATGTGTCATTAAGCGAACAGCCAGAAGATGTCTTTGCGGAACCGTTAAAGACCACACGCAACTTTATTGTCGTGCTAGATTCCTTTAAGACACAGTGATGCGGAAGGAAGAAACCAGCATCAGTATTAGGTTCAGGAGCTTTAGTCATGTGACCAAGTTGGATATATTCGTTTATGAAATTATGATATTCCTGTTTAATCTCAGAATTTTTCGAGAGTTTACGTTCTAGGGCATAGAATCTTTTTTCTGCCGTTTCTTTAGAGCTACCTAATTTAGATACGGAGCATTTTAAAGGTAAAGTGACTACAAAGCGACCATCACTGTTTCTGAATGTATGTTCTTTGAAGTGTTCTTCACAAAGAAGCTCTTCAGAAGATAAGGGTTTATTTTTGGGACATTCTTCGAGGTTCCAGAATTTCTCAAGATTAAAATTTAGATTTTCCGTACAAAGATTGCAATTAGTGTTTGAATGAATGTGATTGTTATAATACAGAGGACCAGAAATAATCCATCCCAGCTGAGTTTTCTGTAAAGTAGGCAAATTTCGACCAAGCTTAATTTGTCCTGCGCATAATAAATCCCAGAAGGTACCTGCACCAATAAGAAGATCAATGGATGAGCTTTCATTGAAACCGGGATCGGCCAATATTATATTGTGAGGAATGTTTAAATGTCGTGCATCGAAAGATGAGCATGGAACGCTGGCTGTTATATTGTCCAAAACCAAACACGACAATGAAGTGGTGAAAGCGTTTAAGCGAGATTGTATTTCAACTTGAACCAAGGAATTTACGTCAGATGAAGTTTGATTTATTCCGTGGACAAGCATGGTTGTTCTTTTAGTTTTTAAATTGAGTTTGGAGCATAAATGTTTAGTGATAAAGTTGCTCTGTGAGCCATTGTCCAAAAGTGCTCTACAAGTGTGAACGTTACCACCACCATCCCGTATATTAATCATGACTGTGGAAAGTAAAATACAGGTTCTTCCGTTAGCAGAGCATAAAGAGTTTGATGGACTCTGAAAACCAGGTGTTTTTTGCCCTTTCCGGAAGTTGTGTCTTAATTTCAAAATTTGGGGTTGCATCCTGTTTTAAATTAAGAGCGCTTATTGTCAAAATGCAACAAAGTATTATGCATTTTGTCGCATTTTCGACATTTGCTAGCAGTGCAGTCTTTAGTAGTATGATTTTTACGCAAGCAATTTATGCAAAGCCTTAATCGTTTTGCTTCTTCATACCTAGCATTTGAGTCGAGAGCAGCGAATTTTTTGCAACTGTATACATTATGTTTTTCATTGCAAATTACACAGGAGAGATTATTGGTTGATGTATAAGCTTTTACATTTTTAGATTTAAAATGAGTATTAGAACTGACATTAAAATCCTTTTGAATTGGCTTATTGATTTCTAAGGTTTCTAATAAGCGGCATTTTTCTTTTAGAAATTTCTCGAATTCAATAAACGTTTGTGCTTGTTTCGTTGCAATCTTAGCTTCCCATTCACGTCTTGTTACATTGTCTAATTTTGTAGAAATTAAATGAATTATGAGTGTATCCCAATGTTCTATAGGTTCGCCAAGTACCTTTAATGCACGCAAGTGCCGTGACATTCCATCGACCAACTGTCTCAAATGTAGGTGAGATTCTTTATTGTTAGAGGTTAAATTAAACAATGCTTTAACATGATTAGATATTAACAGCGGTTTGTTTTCATATCTTTCTATTAAGCAACACCAGGCGATTTCATAGTTTGATTCGGAGATTTCCAAAGAATTTATTACTTCGGCGGCTTCTCCTTTTAGAGAAAGCCTTAAATAGTGAAATTTCTGAATGTTATTTATTTCAGTATTATTGTGTATGACTGACATGAATGTGTCTTTAAAAAACAACCAATCATTATATGCTCCGTCAAAAGCCGGTAAATTTAGTGTAGGCAACTTTATGCGATTTATATCGGAAATGTTATGCAGAATGTTCGAATTTGAATTTAATGTTTGGGAATTTCCATTAGATTGAGAAAGCCTATTAGAAATAAAGCGTTTGACATTACTAGCAATTTTGAAGAAATTATCCTCGAAGTTACCGCGCTCAACATCATCCGATATCGGTTCGATATCGTCTTCTGTCGATAATATTTCTATTTGCGATTGAATAACGTAAAACTCGTCAAGTAATGAATCTATTTTATCTAATCTAGATTGTAATTGAACCAAGTCAGGATTTTCTACAACCAGTGCTTTATTGCAATAATTCTCGAAACGAGTTAATTGGCTTTTTATGTTTGCCCGTCTAGCTTTGTTTTGTCTGAGTTCGTCAGCCATGGTTTAGCTTCCGTAAATGCGTAAAAATAATAGGTATGTGTGTAAGTAAATTAAGTCAATTTCTTACAGAGTTTCCAACAATTGTGACGCAGAAATAGCATGCACAAAGAGTATAAATGATAGCTTGAGAGTATGTAATTGATTTGCAATAAATCGAGTGAATGAAGGAATAGGGAATGGGTTAATGTTGGGACAAAGGGATCGCACTGACCGTAATATTTAAGATGGCGTCGTCTCGGTTCCAAGTTGTACAAAATTAAGGTTATTTTCTTGTATCGCTTGATGCTCTGTACTGGTATCCGGCTCGAAGGACCAAAATTTATGTTCTACGAACTTTCGGCATTCGTATAACCTTTCTTCTTGTTTTAAATAAATACGCTCAATCGTACTGGCTTTAGAAGTTATATTGCGTTACTTTTTGTACAATCACGTTTTAATGTCAAAAATAATAATAATCAATAATAACAAAAAACTCTCACATCCAAGGATAAATCCGCCTCCTTGAGCAACCCGCTTTGAAGGCGAGAAGGGGGTTGCCTACACATAAGACGAGAAGCGGGTGCACATGCGCAAAAGCTGTAACACCCTATCACTTTATATCAGCATTCCCTATACCTATCTTTAATAGATTTTGAGATATGAACGACGTTTTATTAAACAGACTAAGTACCCCTATCTTTGCGTGTTTGTAGCTGGCTCTGAATGGGATTAATGTCAAATTCATTGACTAACCAAAAGTGTTTATGTATATCATTGTAATTACACTTTCGTACAACACAACATTAATAGAAATGACTATTCGCACAGACATTCTTGTATGGTTATTCAAAAATAATACATGAATTTGACGTGAATCCATTTCAGAGCCAGCTACAAACATTTAAAGATAGGGTTAGTTAGTCTGTTTAAGCCGAAAAGACTCGTTGAATCGATCTGCCTCGACTTTCCCGTAACAGTATGTATTAGAATTAATTTCCCACAAATACATACATAGATAAAATTAGTGGATGATAACATTAAATATTAAGAAATTGATATTTATTTTTTGAATTATTATTTGAACTGGGCACTTAGTCTGCTTAACAAAAAGTCGCTCATATCTCAAAATCTATTAAAGATAGGTATAGGGAATGCTCATATAAAGCGATAGGGGATGATATTTACTTCCTAATTCCGAATTAAAATACAGGGTGTTCTATTTAAAAAAAATGAGTTTTCTACATTTGAAAATATGTCAGTTTGTTCCTCAGTTTTGAACACCCTGTATGTTAGAATGTAAAGTGTGCTTACCGTTTCTTAGAGTAATATCTACATTCATAACATAGCAAATTTGGAGTCTCTACTTGCAGTTTTAACCGAGATATTAATTTCTCAATGATGCAATGATTATGACTAAAAAAAAAGGAAAACTTAAATAACTCAAAAACGGCAACATGTAGCTATAGCAATAGCTAATGAAAACTGACGTATTTATAGTTGTAGAATCCAAAAATGAAAAAAAAATATATCATTCTATTTAAAATAAGAAAGTTGACATCCATTTCCGGTCAACCGGAAGTGATATTTTGGTTAAGGTATTTTACATTTATAGTTCCAATCGAACAGATAATGGTGCCAAAATCTCAAATATAAGTAAATAATAGAACATCATAAACTTTTAATGAACCAGTTACGTGGAATAACCTGTATAATAAAAGTATATAACACAGAAAAATCCGCACACAATCACTCAAAATTAGGTATTAACTAAGCTTCCTGACGCCTCCACCAAATATGCAGCTTGAACTTCTCGTTTGATATTTCATACTTTAGTGACTTCTAATAATGAAATTGTTCTACGCCACATATAGAGCTTTCTATTGCAACTGAAGAACTGAACCTCGAGTAAGTTCACCTATTTTTGATTTTACTTAATTTACAACATGTAGTATCGACAATGTTTAAAGAAAACATCAATTTTTTCCTTATCATCTGAATCGTTAAAAATTAAACCACGTGGACGTAAACTGAAGATTCAAAACCAACACAACGATGTTAAAGATATTCATGTCTAACAGAAAGGGTAATCAAATAAAAAAATTATTGATAATAATAGCTATTATAGTCAATTTTGGATACTTGTACCCTTTGTTTTCTATTATCTTTTTTCATTATGACCTTTTGTAAATTTATTATTTATTTAAAAATAAAAAAACACGCATGAAGAAAATATAGGAAGTATTAAAATTTAATAAGATGAATGAAAAATAAAATTAATGCACCAAAGCATAGCTGTAACATTAGTCCACATTTCTTATTTATCTCAAATAGAATCTTCTTACGCATTAGGACCCGCCGATCAGATTACGTTTTGTTCCAGGAGGAAATAAAGTCTACCCTAGACCTTTCCTATAGTCTTCTAGGGGTTAGTTAGGCGCATAGAACGGATGCATCGATTCCTTAGCACCTTCCTCCGAAGGATCGCAATTTATATCGCGATTACGAGGACCCCATTCTACTGTGACATTTTCTTCGCGTATTATTTATATAAGCTGTCAGTTTCATCGTTGCGAAAATAAAGTTTTAGTGGTAAAGTTTTCGACTTCTGTTCCTTTAATGCGTTTGATATTTATCAACGCGAGAGCCGAATTTGATAGCTACAATGTAGCAGATGGCTTATAAGTTTGTAGACGCTCACAACAACTGATTGGTTCTCTCTACGTAGGTACCTAAAAAAAAAAAAACTGAGTAAAAAAGAGTGAACGGGAATAACTTTCGATAAAATATCGGCGCGATGAATGTTGTATGGTTTAACATGTTTTGGGTATTTGATTGTTACTAAACTGTAAAGTATATTGCAGTAATTTTAGAGAAAGGTAATTAGGAAAATATTTATTGCCAGCCTATTATTTGACCACTGAAGAAATTATTTATCTACCAATACTACAGTTAGGAAAACCCGTTCAGCTAAGTGATTCGGATCATTCCTATCAGAACACTTTGAAGCGCTCTCATACCGCGGTGTTACGAAAAAACGCCTTAAATGTAAACATGCATACAAAAGATTAAGCAGAATATCAATAATACTAATGCATACATTCAAATTCTAGTGCAAATGCATTGCTTTTATTTCCTATTTATTTCAATTAGTCTGAAATCCACATGACGTGTATTAACCGTTGTTAAAATGCAATAAAATATGTAAATCTAATATAATAAATATAAATAATAAAATGGATTGGAGAAAATAAGACCCCAAGCAACACGAATATCACTTCAGTTGAGAGTATTGCATATAAGCATAAACGAAAAAAACCCAAGAATCTCATCTTGAATGCAAAAAGGGAGCACTGGAAGCGACTTCTACTCGAGCTTGACAGTGACATACAAAATATTAAAGTAGGTAGAACTTCAGGCCCAAATTACATAACTGTAGAGGCTGTTGTGGTCGCTGGAGTCCCGCAGGGTTCGGTACTGGGGGCGAACTTGATCCGGGGCGCAGTAACAATAGCCTGACTTCGCTTTGCTGGTGGAAGCGGATGGTCCTAGAGACATTATCTTTAGAGCGGAAGACTAACTGGGCAAGATAGCAGAATGGATGATGGCGCAAGACCTGCAAATCGAAGCTCAGAAAATAAAGGCGGTTATCTTCAAAGGAAGGCAAGGGGATTCCTCTTTAGATCCTAGGAGACCAGATAAAACCTAAGAACAGATTTTTATACTTTGGAGTCACTTTAGATAAGAAATTAACATTTGGTGCCCACGTTAAATATGTAACAAAGAGAGCCGAACTTACTTTACTGAAATAATGTCAAAGGTTGGTGAGTTCAGTGGCAGAAAGCAAGATCTCCTATATGACGTTATCCAGAGTCAAATATTGTACGTGGTGGCAGCAGCCCTGGAAACAAAAAAGAGCCAAGATGCCCTAGACAAGCTATAGAGGAGGGTCCTTTTGAGGGCGATAGAACAATTTCAGCATGAACGGCCCACGCCATTGCGGGTATACCACCGATTTCCCTACTTGAGGAGGAGCAATGAAAGATTTTCTCACCAGTCGGTGGAAGTCTGGTACAACGGTCGCAGGCAAGGGAGAAGACTCAGAATCTATGGCAAACCAGGTGAAATTGGGCAGAAGATCACCTCTAGTAACGTAGGCACTCATTACCTTTCAGACCACACGTGCTTATTATATCACACTACCACAGTTCATAGATGTCTATACTTTTCTTTCTTTATTCATATCCGTCTCTAACTCTGATGCAGACATACCAGAATAGGGTCTCTGAACAAGCCTAACGGCGAGATAGCCGACACAGAGGAGCAGGTTCTCCAATACCTCCTAGAGGTGCACTTTCCGAGCTCTGAGATCATTCAAACTCAGTTTGGAGAGCAATGTAAGGGACTGATACCTTCGCAGATACCTGCCTCGAAGGCACGGGGAGAGGATTGGAACCTAGCGCGTAAAATAATTCAGGTTTCTGGGATATGATGGGCAATTGAATCCTTTAAAACTTTAAAATTGGCTGGTTTGGACGGCATTTTCCCAGCACTATTGTATGCATGTATGTATGTAAATAGAAGGGTGATGTTACACTGCGACCTAAAAGATCTGTTGTGTCCCCTATTCTTGCTGCTTTACAGCTGGCCTTCCAATCCTATTCCTTTCAGAAAGTGTAGGATGTCAGAGGGCCCCAGTCTAGGTAAGTCTCCCTCTTCAATTTCACATGCTTCCAGGTGCAACGCCCTCGAGTTGCACAGTGCTACGCAGTTTGAGAGGAGGTGGATGGGTGTTTCATCTGTTCCCCACAAAATCTACATTCAGATTCCTTTTCCAATCCAAGCTTACTCAGGTGTCCTTTCAGTCTGCAATGGCCAGAAAGTATTCCTGTTAATATGCTATCGTTGTCCCAGCACTATTACAACAGGGCCTGTGGGCACTATCCCCAGTTTTCTATACCTTCCTAAGGGCAATCTTGATGATGGATTACACGCCAAACAGCTGGAGAGAGGCCAGAGTGGTAATCATTCCTAAACAGGGCTAGCCGTCCTATATGGAAGCGAAGTCATAGCGGCTCATCAGCTTTACTTCATTTTTTCTCAAAACTCTTGAGAAGATAATTGACAAGCACCTGAAGGACTCGGCTCTGGCAAGGTTACTTCTTTACGAGAACCAATTTGCTTATCAAACTGATAAATTCTGCGAGCAGGCCATTCATGAGGCAGCCTTTGATAAGGCTTCGTTCTTGTGGATGGGAAGGACGCTGTGAAAACGTGGAGTCGAGTCAACGATTACGAAATGGATCGGCAACATGATAAGAATCAAAAGGTTCACGTGTCGCAGAACCTTTGAGCAATCAGGGCGGCTGTGGCAGCGGGCTACCCGCAAGGTGGCGTACTGTCACCTCTGATATGGTGCCTTGTGGTAGACGGCCTGATCTTTAAACTTCGGCGAGGCGGGCTTCCACGCGCAGGGGTATGCCGATGGCATCACCATTCTTGTCTGCGGGAAATTTGGGGGCGTGGTATCCGAACACACCGTCACAGATCGCGCTCAGGCTTGTAGAGAGGTGGTGAATAAGAGAGGCTCTTAATGTTAACTCCAGCAAAACGACTATGGTTCCATTCACATAGAAAAGGAAGCTTCCCAAACTCCAGTGCCCCACTATATTCGGCTCTAAAATACTTGCATCAACCAAGGTTAAATATCCAGGTGTTGGATCTAGGACTGCTGTACAAATCACACCTAGAATATGTGACGAACAAAGCCATTAGGAACTTCAGGGCCGGTAGAGGTATGTTCGGTAAAACGTAGGCCAGCAATAGTACACTGGCTGTACACGAAAGTTATAGTCCCTTCTATAACTTACGCCTCACTGGTCTGGTGGCATAAAGCAAATCTAGGCTATGCTATAAGTGCCTTAGCAAAGTCCAAAGTATTGTCAGTCTGGGCATCAGGAGAGCCATGTCCTCGACACCGATGCACAGTGGACCGGGCCAATGTAATCAAGCGGACATCCGAGCAAAATATAAATTCTTGAGTTTTTCACATTTAGTGGCGATTTCATAATCTTGATTATATTTTCTATGTTATAGCAAAATCTTAGATCTCTATCACTGCTGTGTTTCTTTGTAAAGCCCTTCCAAGTTGATCATGTTCGGCTGTCAAAATGAACTGTACAGAATTGGGGCCGGTTTGAAACCATTTTTTTCACTTTTAAAACAAAAATCACGTCATTGTCGTAAAGTATAATATATTTACCTGTTTTCTAAACTTGTTGGTATGCTATTTAGCAGTATTTAAAAAAAGTTTTAGTCTTTTATGATATTTCAAAGTCGAGGTTCTTTATTTTCATAAGTTGCAAGTTTAATGATTAAAATAGTAAAATGCTCGCATATGCCCGCAGTTTTTATGATACAGTTAGAAACTAAAACAATTTGAGGTTGCTTTCATGTAAAAAAAATCTGCTACTTTTTGCTACTTTGAAAGTGATTTTACATTGTAGCTAAAGTGCACGGTCATTTAAAATACTATAGTAACCTCATAATGACAATTTTCATTATTTATTATGTGATATATATATCATTTTGTGTGTTTGCGATTTAGGCATGTTCATGGTTATTATTTAGTATTCAAAAGAGTTTCAAAAGGTCTAAATCAGTGCCAATAAGTGTTAAGTTCTTCAGTTTTCAACATTCTTTTCCAATTTTCCAAAAGTCAACTAATAGTGTTTGAAAGTGGAAAACTTTAATACGAATAATGACGTTTATGCTTTCATTAAGCGCAAAAACCTAAGGTATAGTGACGTGTGTGAAACATTTCAAGAGGAATTGAATTTGTCCCCTCTTTGAAGCAGCGGAACATAAGTTTAGCATCCGATCCACTAATTTCGATGTTGAGTAATTCATATTGGAAGTTAAACATTCCAGAAATATCAACAGATGTAAGAAATATACTTCAAATTGACGATGAAGACTTTGAGATATTTTCTTCTTTACGAAAAAGACAAATTACTGAGTGCAAAAGCATGTTTACGTAAAACTAGTTATAACACTTGTTGTGTTGTTACCATTCAGGTTCATTATTATTTGGGTAGCTAAATCGTAGCCGTAGTGTTATCATAACAATTAATCAACACATCATGATGCAGCGATTTTTTTATTATTTCAAATTTATAACTTACGTTCATTTACGTTTCGACAACTAAGTGGTCTTTTTCAGAAAATAAAAATCTGGTGGTTTAATTATTTCATTTTGCAATCTTTACATTTAAGTAGAAAAATTTTCTTGTTTTTCATAGCATAATATATTTTCGATCGTTTCATAAAGTTGCTTTCAACATGGTACACATTGGATCCATACCTGGTACGGATTGATGTAAAACCTGAACCCTCTCTTGGTGTTGTTAATATTAATAGTGTTCGCTATCAGTTCTCCTCCAAGACTTTTTAACTTGTGATTACTTTGAAGTACATATGTCTTTATTTGTTGCCAATTATTCACTTTAGACCAATTACTGCATGTGTAGTAGATACTGCTTCACCTTTTGGCAAAAATATTTAAAAGTGTGAGATATAACTTATACCTACTAATTATGTTGCAAAACTACTACTATTTATTCTTAACTTTTTATTATCAAAAGGTGGTTATTCTGTTAACGGATTCTTTTGAAATATATTGTGCCAGCTCTAGAGAATATATTACAACATACTGAACATGTTTTATAAATCTAGTACTACTAGTAATTAGAGAATGTGAGTTACGCCGTCCGATGTCCGGGTCGGCCCATAAGAGCGGTCCCTGTCGACGGCCTGCTAATGGAACTTTCTTGGGCTCCCCCGCCTGAGTTGGCGGTTGTGGTCTGAAGCAACCCTAATGAATGCAAAGGCTTCTCCGGCAAAGTCGGAGACTACACCAGCATCTTCAACTACGAAAAAAGAGAAACTCTAATAGAAGACTTCTCCTTAAGAATTGACTATCAATTCATCAATGATATAACTGATATGACGCCGATACAAAAACTGTGAACACAGTATCAAAGAATGAATGGCCCAAACTTCGTTCACTCACTTTTTCGATACGTTTTCCAAACGACGTTCAAACGAAGGCTAATAAATGAATGCAGCTTTCGCCGCAACACTAGAATAGACCGTTAAAAAATGCAAAGATCTTATGGTACACTGGTACATGGTTACAAATTCAACGACATTTAAAAGATTTGAAATTATGAACACAGGTAAACATATCTATGGATTGTTAACTAATGATTTTTAGCAAAAGCTTTTAGGTGAGAACCACGAGGGTGCACGAGTGTGTTTCTATAATAGAATGTCGACAGTCAACGCTAAGTTGTAATCCCAGTCGAATAAGGGGAGCGAATTGTTTCGCCACCACAGCCGTTTGACTTCGGGAAATATATGTAAATGCGGAATGATGCGACATTATAAATGTATTGCACAATTTACATATAGATATGTCCTGACGTTGGGCTGTCTAGCTGTTTGGCAAGTTGTTCGGTGAATCACTTTTGCCGGAATGTTAATTTCTAATTTTTCCTTTGGGCGTAATGCGGACATTCTTGTTCGGTGAAAATTTATTTTGCATTGCGTTTCAGTATTTTAACTAATAAAGAAGATAAGCACTACATCTCTA